>CAUYSK010101587.1:0-14393 GCA_963575035.1 Avahi laniger
GAAAACCTGACAACCACATCTAAGATTGAACAGAATTCACTGTTATTGGTGTTAAGACTGTTTTGTGTATGTACCCAAGTGAAGGATAATTTCAAACAAAAAAAATTTTCTTTTTTTTGAGACAGAGTCTCACTCTTTTGCCCAGGTGAGTGCCATGGTGTCAGCCTAGCTCACAGCAACCTCAAACTCCTGGGCTCAAGCAATCCTCCTGCCTCAGCCTCCTGAGTAGCTGGGACTACAGGCATGTGCACCATGCCCGGCTAATTTTTCTATATTGAGTACAGACAGGGTCTCGCTGTTGCTCAGGCTGGTCTGGAACTCCTGACCTCAAGCAATCCTCCCGCCTCAGCCTCATAGAGTGCTAGGATTACAGGCGTGAGCCACCACGCCCAGCCAAACAAGTTTTTAAGATGCATTCTTCAAGCAGTTTGTTATAACTTAGTGAAAAATCATCACCAACAGAAAATGTAAAGAGGTTAAGAATCAGAAAATACACAAACAATCTTGTTTTATGTATCACAACAAAATATACTTTATAGAGTAAAGGAAACTATCAAGAACATGAAGAAGCATGTTTTAAATAGCAGTGGTCAATATCAGGGAATGAAGATAGAAATTCATCATCATGGCAGGCAAAACCCAGAGTCGGTAATGGCTTAATTCAATAAGAAATCATGTGCTCAGACACAAAGAAAAATACCAAACCATAAACGACACACCAAAGGGCAGACACTGGAGATGGAAAAATTACACAGAAGAAATGTCTTCTTCAGGAAAAGTAAAGATAAGCAATCCCCCAAGCAACCTAGTTTCTTTGCTTACCAATGGAAAAAAATGCAGTCCACTATCAGGCTCTTTCAGTTTTAGGTGGACTCGGATGTGCTAGGGTAGAACGGTCACGGTTGCATGAAGACGCAGGCATCTGACACCTGTTCAAACCAGTGGCGAATGTTTTATCCAGTCTTCTCACCATGAATACTCACTCTTGGTTCCATCCACCCTTCTCCATAGCCACCACCGGGACCTTCGGTGTTATCATCTCTCATCCTAAGACAGTCAGCCTTCCTCTGAGCCTCCCATGCCCGCCACTCCTCAAGCCCCCGGTGCCCCAGGTCTCTGTTCTGAGGCAGAGCACTATTAGAAAAATGGGCTGGGCGTGGTGGCTCACACCTGTAATCCCAGCATTTTGCGAGACCATGGCAGGAGGATCCCTTGAGGCCAGGAGTTCAAGAACAGCCTGGGCAACATAGGGAGACTCTGTCTCTACAAAAAAAAAAAATTAGCCAGGCGTTGTGGTGCACACCTGTAGTCCCAGCTTCTCTGAAGGGTGAGCCAGGAGGATCACTTGAGTCCCAGAGCCTGAGGGGGCAATGAGCTATGATGATGCCACTGCACTCTAGCCTGGGCAACAGAGCAAGACCTCGTCTCAAGAAAAGAAAAGAAAAATGTTATTGAGCTCCAGAATGAGGGTCTGCTGCAAGCCTCCTCTTTTCTTTAAAAGTCCCAAGTCGTTACTACCAGGTGATATTTTCTGTCTAAAGATACCTTTGGTGTCAATTTTCTGGGTTTGGCATGGTTTGTCACACACAGTAGACAAGTGAAACCAGCATCACCACGTAGACGTTCTTGTCTAACTACTGGAGAAACTGAGGTGCTCTACCTTCCAAATCCTGCAGTCTCGTTACTTCTGATCAACCCCACATGCCAAGCCTGTACCCTGTGCCAACTCCCACTGCCCCTGCTAATATCTGAGATGTCACCATACTGTGAAAATGTTTGCCGACACAATCTCTCCAAGTCATCCTTTCCAGACTCACTTCCCACCACTTTGCTGAAGGTGCTGTCTGCACCTTATACAAGAAGGTCCCCCCTAGGGGTTCATCATCCATGCACGTGGCACTTTGGCATCTTTGCTTTGTTCATCATTGAAACCTTCAGTGGCTCTCCACTGCCTCTGCAGCTCTTAGGCTGACCAGCCGGTCAGGCTGCAACTTCATTTATCCTCCTCTTTCCATTGTTCCCTTAAAAACCTTCAGCTCCTTAATAAGCCTTGCACTTAATGGCCTTCTATCTGCCTAGAACACTTCCCAAAATGTTCTTTTCTTTTTACAGCAGTTATCTGGACAATTCATTGAATAGACAGCTAATGGCAATTCTTCTATTATCTATCAAACTTCTTTGAATCTTTGTTATTGAATATCTCATCTAGAAAGGACGTACCTCACCTTGAATACGAGGTGCTCAAGGGTAAGGCTATGTGTTTTATTTCTTATCTTACAAAGCATCTAGGCCAGTGCCTTTCGTATGGTAAGTGGTTAGGAAATAACTTTTTTAATTTTTTTGAGACAATCATAAAACAGCCTGGAAATATCTATTTTTAATGCATGTTATTACATACCAAAAACAAATTAAGTTTAGAAGATAACTTCTGCTTCCCACTTTTTTATATTTATGTATGTATGAGTTCATCATAACTATGAGAGAGACCAAAGTAACACCTGAGATGGAAAATATAAAACTACTTTAAACACGGGTACGCTATCCTAACTGACCAGATTTTATGCCACTAGATTTTTAGCCGCTCCCTTAATGCTTTTGATTTATTGTACAAATAAACATAGCAGGATATTTTTAAAAGTAAAAAGAAATCAATGGGCTGGGCTCGGTGGCTTATCCCTGTAATCCCACCACTTTGCAAGGCCATAGCAGGAGGATCATTTGAGGCCAGTAGTTCAAGACTAGCCAGGGCAACACAGGGAGACCCCCAACTCTACAAAAAAAAATTTTTTTTTTAAATTAGCCATATGTGGTAGTGTGGACCTATAGTCCCAGCTACTTGGGAGGCTGAGGTGGGAGGATTGCTTGAGCTCAGAAGGTCGAGGTTACAATGAGCTATGATCCAGCCACTGTACTCCAGCCCGGGCAACAGAGTGAGACTCTGTCTCTAAAAAAATAAATAAATAAACAATTTTTAAAAAGATTTTTAAGGCCGGGCACGGTGGCTCATGCCTGTAATCCCAGCACTCTGGGAGGCCAAGGCGGGAGGACCACTCAAGGTCAGGAATTTGAGACCAGCCTGAGCAAGAGTGAGACCTCGTCTCTACTAAAAACAGAAAGAAATTACCTGGACAACTAAAAATACCTGGACAACTAAAAAATATCTGGACAACTAAAAAATTAGCTGGGCATGGTGGCGCATGCCTCTAGTCCCAGCTACTCGGGAGGCTGAGCCAGGAGGATCACTTGAGCCCAGAAGTTTGAGGTTGTTGTGAGCTAGGCTGACGCCATGGCACCCTAGCCCAGGCAACAGAGCCAGACTCTGTCTCAAAAAAAAAAAAAGGTTTTTAAAAATACTTCAATGGAGTCTTACGAAAAATATTTTTAAAAAGAAATCAATAAACAGCTTTATGCATACATGGTAACTTGAGTTTTAACAAAAGGTACTATTTAATCAATGGTACTGGAACCTTTTTGTGCCCTTTCTTTTGTTCTCCCGTTGCTGTGACAATGGGTCTGGTCATCATCTGTGGCCTACGTATAATGCTCTGTAAAGCTATATCGTCCTCTTGCCCCATAACCCTATTTTTCTCTACTCAATAAACTTTATTTTTGTGCGTGCCTTAAAAAAAAAAATGGTACTGGAGCAAACAGGTAACTATGGGATGGAAAACAAATTTAGATCTCTTCATGGCATAAAATAATCAATTTCTAGTGGATGAAAGACCACATCTAGGAAAAGGAGACTTTAGCTTTTTCAGGACCAAATTTGTTTCCCCAGTTCCTACTATAGTTCCTGGACTACAGAAGCTAGTAAAGAGATGCTTATGGAATCAAGATCAAATAGTAAATAAGTGGTCGAGAAAACCAGAACTCTATTTTGATCTTTAATGACTTGGTTAAATTTTAAGATTTCTTTATAGATTTTTGGACCAGCCAAATGTCATAAACTAAGCTCTCAGCTACTGTTTACTTACCCAGCACAAGAGAAGTTTTAAATTGACAAATAAGGGAAGAGGTTTTAAGAGGCAATCAGATGGAAAGGAAAGAGTGAACGCTGGAAGTAGCTCCTCTGGCTCCGTGAGGATAATAATATTTGACTGAACACCTATTTACCCTGGAGAGCACAGTCTATTTTTAAAAGTCTCCACTAGCAACACACTTGTTTTTAAGACAGTAGGAACAAGGAAAAAAGCGTGTAGAAGAAATATTTTCCTTTATTTTCTCCTCCAGATGTGTCCTGCGTCCCACCCACACAAGCTCCAACCTCAGTGAATCTGCGCATGCTGTCACCTAGTGTCACCTAGGCCTGGGCCGCCTCTCCCTGGCCCTCCCTTAAGGCAATGGTGCCCACACCATGCACATCAAAACACCTGATAAGGCGCGGTGGCTCATGCCTGTAATCCTAGCTCTCTGGGAGGCCGAGGCAGGCGGATTGTTTGAGTTCAGGAGTTCGAAACCAGCCCGAGCAAGAGCGAGACCCTGTCTCTACTAAAATTAGAAAGAAATTAATTGGACAACTAAAAATATACAGAAAAAATTAGCCGGGTATGGTGGCGCATGCCTGTAGTCCCAGCTACTCAGGAGGCTGAGGCAGGAGGATCGCTTGAGCCCAGGAGTTGAGGTTGCTGTGAGCTAGGCTGACGCCACAGCACTCTAGCCCGGGCAACACAGTGAGACTCTGTCTCAAAAAAAAAAAAAAAACACCTGATAAGCATTTCAAGACTACAGAATTCCAGACCCTGGGATTACCTGAGGATCCTGATTCAATAAATCTAGAAGGGGGCCCGGGGTGTCTTTAAAAAGTTCTGCTGGCAATTCAATTGCACCACCAGGTTTGGGAACCAGGAAAAATTTAATCCCTCGATAGCCCCACAATTTGCAATGTCTGCATACGACAAACAGAAGATCAGCCAATGAGTTATAGTAACCTTCCCTTCTTAAATGTTGGCTTACCTCATTTTCAAATCAAACATGAAACTGACATGTTGCTAAAACTGGGATTAAGATTAGGCAGAATGAAACCACAGGGCTTCCCCCTTTTAAAAAACATCACACAGAAATCAGGGAGGACAAAACCCTTTGAACTTGAATGAATACTTGTATTAAGAGAAGCCTAACAGCGTCTGGGAAAGACTCTCGTTTCCAGTACTTTGAACACCTTCGTTTTTCTCGGAAAACCCACGGATTCCGGTTAACACGGTCAGGCTGCTGTGACACTGTGAAAGGATCCTGGGAAGGGCCTTCAGCCTATTGTTTTCCCAGGACGTGGATTCCTACTGTCCCCAATCCCCGATCCCAACATTTCATGGATCAGAAGCGTAAAGAAATTTCTGGCAACTAGATGATTTTAGATTTTTCCCAGAGGAGAAATTTTTAAAGTGATAGCTAAACAAGTAGGTCATTGTTCAAGCAAAATAAAATTAAAGACAATTTACTAATTTGGAAAAGAAAAGGAGCAAAGAAAAACAGAACTGTTCTGCCTCAGCTGCATTTTTACTGTTGAACTTGCGTTTTCCCGATCTGAGTAATTTCTGGGAGGGAGAAAGTCCTTAAAAATTAATTAATAGTAAGACAAACCATAGCCTTTCATGCTCTGAAAGCCAGGCCAATTCATGATCGGGAGGCACATAGAAGACACATGGCCAACAAACACAACAGGATGCTCATACTTAAAAGCACCTTAAAAGCAAAAGTGTCAGGGAAACTGAGGTGTCATTCTTCACCTAGCGGAGTGGCAGATGGCAGAAACTCTGATAGCCACAGAAGCGAGGCAAGACAAGAGAGGTGCTCATCGCCGCATAGTGGGAATGCAAAGTCAATTTAGCAAGAGCAATCAAAACTTTAAATAAATCCTTTGACTCAGCAATTACACTACTAGAAACCATCCTAGGAATATACCTGCACACACAGAAAGATATCTGAACTAGGATGTTCCCTGCATTTATTATAGCAAAACACTAGGACAATTTAAACACAAGGGACTGTTTAAATCATTCTGGTGCTGCAATCCCTAAATGCAGCCTAATTAATAAGAATGGAGGTAGATATCTATGTCCTGACATAAAAAGATGTCCAAAATGTAAAGTTGCCCAATACATGTGATATGTTTGTATTTGTTAAAAGGAAAAAAAAAACGGTGCTATTCTTACTTCTACTTTCATGTGCAAAAGTTTTTGAAAGAATATGCAAGAAACAAACCATCAACATTGGTTTTAAACTATTTAATAATTAAATTTGTAAGTAATATTATGCTACTTACAAATTCAAATTCTCAATCATGAACATTTTTAAAAAAATAAACAATAAAATGAATGCTGCCATGCAATGACTTTAAATAATAAAAATCATTTTAGTAAGAGTAAACAAACGCTTTTGATCTTTATAAAACCTTTATGATTCAAGAGCAATGATGTCAGATGTACAATTTCAAATGAGTAATTATTCATGAGAAATATGAAGTTACGTATAATTGAAATTTATTACAAATTATTATCTTCACCCCAACCCTTCTATTAGATGTACTAATAAGTAGGAAACAAAGAGTGATTATAGGTACAAAATTCTAACCTTTCATCCTCTAATTTGCAGGAAAATGGACCAAGATCTAAATAGACAAGTCAAATAATTTTAATTATAGATTTTTCAATAATTTATTGGCAATAACCTACACATTTATACAATATAATGCTTCTCCCTTCCCCCAGCTTTTTTCATGTTTTCCCATTGTATTATTTTAAACTAAAACTTACTTTAAATTATAATTTTTGTTAGATTATAACAGAACTAAGAATTAAGTTTAAGGAAATTTAGTTTTGTTTGTTCAAGAGATAAAGGTACTGACTATATTTTTCTCAGAATGCTTAATGCTGTAAGTCCTAATTTCTCGCTTCATGAATGACTCCTGTATATAAAATTATAGAGGCCAAGGATAAGCACCATTTTAGCCTGATTTTTCTTACATTGGTGTTCTCTAAGCACTGAATATGTATTAAAGCTGAAAAAGAAACAATATCACAGTACCTTTTAAAATTAAACATTTTATTTCCATTTTGTTTATTATCCTATAAAATATCAAACTAGGACAATCTTATAGCATCAGTTTAAAGCTATAAAGGCACAGAGATCAGTCAGCCTAAAGAGGTGTGTACTGGAAGCCTGCTCCTTATGAAAGGAAGTATTTTGAGTGGACATCTCCACTGATCTCCCTCCTCCATTAGCCTAAAAGCTAGTCATGGACTCCAGGGAAGGCCCTGCAATCCCCATAGGATATCTATCCTAAAGAACCATCCTCACACCCACATCCCAATTTTTGGCATGTGTTCTAATCAGAAAGTAGCACCTCTTGTAAACTGGAGAAAATCTGTAAGAATACAAGTAGCCACATACACACAGCAACACCACTCTATTGACAAACACTATTCTCTTCTAATCACCTTAATTTCTGGCCCCTGTAGTGTAAAACTGGTGACATAGCCATATTAAGGCCATCTTCATCTCTACTCCCATTTTGCAAACAGGAGCACGTGGGAGGACGTGGGAGGAAGCATGACCTTAGGTTGGTTAAGGTCGCCAAGGTCGAGGAATGGTGAAATGCAGCTGGCCACCTCAATCGTCTGTTTTAATGCACAAGTCAAGCACATGCTTAAATTTACCAATCAGACAACGGAGTCTTCTATTCGAGTACATCTTTATGTTTTAGTGATTCACAGCTCTTGTAACAAAACAGAACCGCAGCTTGAGGGACTGACAAGAGCCGGAATCTCCCCACCTGCAGGGGCAGTGGCCTCACCCTGTTGCAGCCAACCACAGTTTCGTTTCCAGCTGGAAATCACTGAATGAGCAGACAATATAGAAAGGCTAATTCGGCAGGATGACGACTGTCCAGACTCAGCCTGGAGTTTGGCTCCAGAAATCATGATTTGCCACTGATGAATAGCAGGTGGGTCGGCCATTCATCATCCCACCCTCTATTGCCACCTGAATGAAAATACTCTTTCAAAGACAGGCAGTTGGCTGGTCCGAAGGTAGTGAGTTATCTCAAAGTTACAGATGGAAGTCCTTGTTCTGCTCTTCCTCCTTTCTCACTACTGCACTTGACTACTCTTAAAAACAAAAACAGACGGCCGGGCGTGGTGGCTCACACCTGTAATCCTAGCTCTCTGGGAGGCCGAGGCAGGCAGATTGTTTGAGCTCAGGAGTTCGAGACCAGCCTGAGCAAGAGTGAGACCCTGTCTCTACTAAAATTAGAAAGAAATTAATTGGACAACTAAAAATATATAGAAAGGCAGGCATGGTGGCACATGCCTGTAGTCCCAGCTACTCGGGAGGCTGAGGGAGGAGGATTGCTTGAGCCCAGGAGTTTGAGGTTGCTGTGAGCTAGGCTGACACTACGGACACTTACTCTAGCCCAGGCAAAAGACTAAGACTCTGTCTCAAAAAAAAAACCGAAACAAAACAAAAACAGACAAAAACAACAACAAAAAATTGATAAATAATATGAGACTTTTACTTAACTGACCTCCTGCCCTCAGATCTAATATTCTTGTACCCTGCAATGGCCAAAGTGACCAAAAGGGCCATGTCTCAAAGTTAAACCTGGCAAATAACTGATCAAGTCATTTCCCCCCTGAATTTACATATAAAGATTGTAAAAGATTGACTAGAAGACTCCTTCCATCTGTCACAGAACCAAGATTTCTGCCTCAGTGCATCTAAATGTCAAGCTTGAATAATCAAAAGCTTGTTTAACTCTCCATTTGACCTAATAGAAGTGATAATCCAACGAGCACAATGTCTTTTGAGATACGGGCACTTGCTCAGTGAATTAAGTGATAGTGAAAAGTGGCAGAAAAAAGGAAAGTAAGGTGAATTGCTAAATAGACAGTATGCATATGATATTAGAAAAAATCTAAGCACCTTTAATTAATGGTCAGCATTCTATTCAAGGAGGAAAAAATGATGTATTAGCCTAAATGTCCACAGACCCATCAAGAAAGTTCAAGATATAATTTATAACTAACTCAACATATCTCATTTGTTACTCAGAGTGGTCTCATTTGAGCCACTTGCATTATTAAATTTGTCTATTTGAGATTAAAGGCAATTTGAAATTGCAATGCTAACAAGCCACTCTATTTCTAGAGAAACAGAAACCAAAGCCCCCAAATCTGAATATTTTGCCAAATTCACTTAACCTATTAATAACCAAACAGACTGATCGTGATAATGAGACGGTCAAAGGTTAAACTGTAGAAAAAGCAGAGAGGCCAAGGTATTCCCCAACTTGAGAGTCTCCAATCAAAACCAAAGAGCAAGTGTCATCCCTTCCTTCTTCCCACGAGTATTTACTGAGAGCCGACTTATGCGCCAGGCAGCTTGCCACACGTAGAGGAACACCGTTTGCAAGCAACACCAGGCATGTTCCCTGCCCTTGTGGAGCATTCAGAACAGCCAGGGGAACACTTATTATCAAGCCACTAAACCCACAAAGGGTCCACGGTACCATGGGAGCCTAGAGTGACAGATGAGATTACTGGGAGGTCAGGAATTGGAGCATAACAAGAGGAGCGGAGGCCGGAGTTATGTGTGCTGAGTCATTCTTAATTTGGGAGTCCTTTTGAAAACACTCAGGAGTTCAGAACCTGAGTAATAAATTTTGCTAGTTAATATGACAACTACATATAATCCAAGGATACATGTAAGTGTATTGATTTGTCTCCAAATTGATAACTGGGCAGTATGCCAACAAGCTCAATGATATTATAGATGACATTTAAGAAATTCTTTTAAAAAAGGTTGTTGGGCTGTTTTGAGACGGTGGTGACTAGGAAAGAGAAGAACGCAGTTACGGAAAAAGAAAAAAGAGAAGAGAATGGAAGCAACATTTTAAAATAAACAAATTGCAGTTTATTGGAAAGGGAGTAAGTCCCATATTTCAGTGTCGACAGTTAATAAGACCTGAAGGAATATAAAAGCAAAGGGAAAAAAGTCCCCCACTTGCAAGTTTTTAGTTATTATGCCTTAAAATTGCTTTCATCACTAGACTCTGAACAGTGGTTATGGAGAACTTTGAGGGCAATTGGCATCAATAGGTAATGCACAATAAGCGTTAAAATGTGACATGGACCTCCAAGGTTAGTATGTTCCTTAGACCTGAAGATTAGGCACCCCTTAGAAAATCTACATAGTAGAGGCACAGTTGGTACTCATTAGTATCTAGGGACCACGGACTTTACAAGCAGTCATGAGTTAGACTGGAAGTAAAAACTATGTTACTAAGAGCAGTCTCTAAGCCCAAACTAGACTAGGGCAGCTAAGGAGGTCAAGACAATGAGATCATAGTTTTAGATTTCATTTTTTTCCCCACATTGTAAACAACTACCTTTCCTGAGATAACTCTTGATGGTCCTCACGTATTCTGTATCCTCAAATTCGACACATGGGTAGGTTTTTTATGTATTAAGTATGCTTATCCACATCTTTCTATAAGGATATCCCAAAATACGTAACTCAAAGCCTTGCTAATGAACATGCATGCTGGAAAATAGATCTAAAATACAACGATCGGGACAACCACAACCTTGGTGGCTGTAGTGGTCCAGAAGAAATATTCCAGCCTTGAACACTGGAGGCTATACAATGCAGTATTTCTAGTAGTTTCAGCACTGCCTCCCTAGAAAAGCGTACAGAGAATGCTCGCTTATGCTCTGACCGCATCCTTTGAGAACTTCTAAGTACTCCAGTGCGTGTTTAGCCAACTGAGTCCGCAGGCAAAGGCTGGGCGAAAAGGGAGGGCGCTGGCTTGTTCGCGAAACCTGTCACTCCTTCTGGAAATGCAGCGCCTGCCCAGGTTTTCCTTGGCTCCGAGCGAGCCACACCACGAGCCTTCTCCGCATCGGCAAGGCGATGTCTGCCGGAGCCACTGCCGCAGGAGGACTGGGTACCAAACCCGCTCTCTCCGGCGCAGCGGGAGTCAAGGGCAGCACGCAGCGGGGAGCCCAGGGGTGGCCGGGCCGCTGGCACCACAGCTGACTTTCCGCATCTCGGATGCGGGGGCCCGCTTCGGGGCTCCGGATGCCCGGCCGTGGTCAGTTGTCCACGGTATCCCCCCCGCCCCCGCCACAGCCCATCCGCCTCGGGCGGGATCGCTCCCACCGGAAGAGTGTGGAGAAAGGCTCAGCAGCGGTGGGCAGGGGCGGATTTTATTACTGCGGATGGCGCAGTCGCCTCCCCTGGAGACCCACGACAAAGATGCAAGCCCCCCGCCGCGCTCGCTGCAGCTCAGTCCCCGCCTCGGCGCAAAAGACCCTGAAAGAGGGGTTCGCGCCTCTGAGTTTGCAGATGGGCTGGACCGGCGGGGAAGTTCTCGCGGGTGGATACTGGAGGGACGCGACGCCCCCGCCTCCCCGGCGCAGGTGGCCCGGCGCGCCCATACCTTGGTGGCGGGGTCCGCGGCGGCGATGGCGGGGTCCCCGGTCGTGTCCGGCGCCGCCTCCGCCGAGGGGCCGCCGCTGCCGCTGGGCTCGGGCTCGGCCGGCGTGGCGCTCCCCGCCTGAGGCTGCTCCGGGCTCTGCTGCTCGGTGGAGCTCCCGGCGCCCATGGCTCCTCCGCGCTGCTCCCGCGCCCAGCCGCCGGGTTACGCCTTCCCCAAATCGCAGGGACGCGGGCAAGAGCGAGAAGACGCGCACCCGCGAGGTCCCAAGAGCGCCTTCCTCCGTCGCCGTCCTCCTGCGAACGCGCCCAGCCTGCGAATGAAGGAGACGCGCTCGCGGCAAACTCCTTAAAAGAAAAGGGGGAAAAAAAAAAAAGCCACCTCTGAGCCTCCGCCCCCTCCCCTCCGGCTTTCCCTCGCCTCATCACATGAGCACAGCCAGACACGCCTTGCGGCAGCATCTCCCCCCGGGCTGCCGGGACCCGGGCCGCGCCTCGCCAGCCCGCGTCCAGCAGCAGCCCACCCGGCCCGCAGGGCGCCCTCCCCGCCCCAAAAGGGCACAAGAGCTACGAGGATGACCCAGGGCTGCAGAAGGTGAGGGGACCGCAAGAAAGGGGGGGGGCAAAAAGCCTCCCGGGGACATTGGCTTAGCTGGGGTTTATTAAACGACTGATAACCCAAGGCGGGGGCTTCTCCTGCCGCTGACTTCCCACTCGCCCGGGAGCGAACCCGAAGGCCCACTTGCGTTCCTTCAGATTGTGTTTGCCTCTAAACATTTGTTCCTCCCTCCTCCCCTTTAGCAGGAGAAAGGCAAGCGCTTCTCGGCCCCTCCGGACTGTGACCGTATTTGGGAACCTCACGTGGCAGGAGCAGGGAACCGAGAGGTTAATTCAGTCAGGCGACGGATGAGGTGGGCCAGGCGGCCCCGCGCTCCCCATCCTCCGGAACAAGTGATGTCAGAGATGCCGTCGGCAGTGCTGGCCCCCCTCCCCTGGGGACCGGGGGGAAATGAGGCTGTTACCGGAAATGTGCCTGTCCTTCTCTGAGGGCCTGCTGCTGGGGCTCACCCATCCAGGCCATCTCTCCCGTGCGACGCTGAATGAGACATGGTGGCATAGAGCGGTTCGCTGGCCATCAGTATCTCTCAAAAGATGAAGACTTCCATAGCAGCCTAATGGCTTGCATTCTTTCTTCTCGTACTCTTGAATATAATATTTATTATATGAACATAGCAAGCAGTCAATAAATATTTGAAAATAAATTTTTAGTGGATTATTTGGCACATAAACAGGTGCTGGGACTGAAAGACAAAATTTATTCCGGTTGTAACTGGCAACTGAGGGCCTCGGTTTTCACAAATAGTTGGAATTTCTATTAAAAATGAAGAAACTTGTGGAATATTGACACTAGATTCCAGATAAATATCTCATACCCGGATTTAGTACAGTTTAGTGGACAGTTGATGTAAGCAATGGTTCAGCACTGGGATGTTGCATGCCTAATTAATTAATTGCATGAATTCTTATGGTCCCTTGGGAACCACAGGTCAGTTATCCAGTAATAAATTTGTTTTCTGAATTAATCATTTTTATTGAAAGGACTACACAAAGGCCAATTTCTCTGGAATTTATCCCTTAGGAAACAGTATATTTGCAAAATACTTAGTTTGAGGAATTTATACACATTTCACTCACTTTGACTTAAATTTTGATTATTTAGGAAACAGTATTCTTTTCTGTTACAGGCTGTGTTCAAAGCTCTTTGCATATATAATCACATATAATCCTTACAATAACCCCATGGTATAGATACTATTATTCTCATTTTACCAATGGTGGTGGGGGGGGGTAGGCCCAGAGAAATTAAATCATGTGCTCGAGATCTCACAGCTGATAGGAGGAAAAGCAAGGAGTCCAACCTGCGTCTCACTTAAAAGTCCACACCTGACCACTGCACAACATTTCACTCCCCTTCTGGAAGAAGCTTTCAGCTGTGTTCTCTCTTCTCAGGACTGTTAGTGAAAAGTGGCATTTGGACATCACTTAGGATGTTAAGAGCTAAAAACACTGTTAAAGCCTATTTGAGAATGATTAACGTCAGCACATTTGAAAATGTATCACTAAGTACAAATACTATCAACGTTTTCACATTCTATGAGATTATATTTATTCGGTTCTTGGGAAATTCTTAACAAAACTTTTCCCATGTACTAGCCTATAAATTTTTAGAAAGGATCACAAGATCAAGGCAACAATACGCAACCCACATGTGCTTTCTTAGATCAGTAGCTGCTGACTTTATATCTATTTTCCAGGCTATGTAAATGTTCATATTATTTGTAAAAAATAAAATCTTATTTTAAAAGGTGTGCACATTCTAGTACGTTCTATTCTGCCTGAAACAGCTCCATAATAAGGGGATATTAAGAATAACAGGCTCAAAGCTATCTTAAGTAAAAAGAACAAACTGGGAGGTAAGGGCTCCACTTGTACTCACCATCAAATTGGTACTAACTGTTGAACACATGGCAGTAATAACCTCCAGGGATTAGGGGGATGGGGGGGTAAACCCGCAACTAAAGGACACGGGAGCATTGTAGGGGGAAAAGGCATGCCTCTAACCCTCGCTTGGGTGAGGCAAAGACATAAAATGTAACCGTAATGTTTGTACCCTCATAATACTCTGAAATAAAAAAAAATTTTAAAAAAACTGAAAAAAAAAATAACAGGCTCAACTGAGCACAGTGGCTCACACCTGTAATCCTAGCTCTCTGGGAGGCCGAGGCAAGAGGATCACTTGAGTTCAAGAGTTCAAGACCAACCTGAACAAGAGCAAGACCCTGTCTCTACTAAAAATACAAAAATTAGCTGGGCATGATGCTACATGCCTGTAGTCCCAGATACGCAGGAGACTGAGGCAAGAGGAACACTGGAGCCCAGGAGTTTGAGATTGCAGTGAGCGA
>CAUYSK010101588.1:0-45788 GCA_963575035.1 Avahi laniger
CCCAGCTACTCGGGAGGCTGAGGCAGGAGGATCGCTTGAGCCCAGGAGTTTGAGGTTGCTGTGAGCTAGGCTGACGCCACGGCACTCTAGCCCAGGCAACACAGTGAGACTCTGTCTCAAAAAAAAAAAAAAAAAAAAAAAACTGCGGGAGTCACACACTCACGTACACACATGTACAGACACACGCACACGCAGACACACACTCTACTCTGGAGTGCAGGATTCCAGCACGGGAGGGCACAAGTCAGGGAAAGGGTGGGCAAACTGAAGCCCACAGATGTGTGGTTGGGGCAGGTGGCCACATAGCATAGGGTCGTTCAAGTCTCGCCCCACAGGGCCATGACTGTCCGGCTGCGCCCTCAGCTCCAAGAGCAGGTTGGTCTTGCTCACTGTATACCTGAACTGAGAAACCCCGTCCCCTCTCCCAGCCTGGGGCCACAGTGAGGAGCCGGCTCAGAACAGGGGTTCCTTTCTCTTGGTGGTACGCAGCAGCAGAGACTGTTCCAGTAACTTGACTAAGCAAACAAGGATGCGCTGCTTTCCGCTCTCCAGCCCACAAGCGAGCACCACCTCCACCCCTGTGAGGAGGGAGCCGGCCCCTCTTGCCCCAGGGCAGCTCTCCGACCCCCTGACCTGCCCGCCCTCCCTCCGGCTGTGGACCTGCTCCCTGGGGACAGGCCGCAAGCACTTACCTTCCTCGTCCCAGAGAAGTGAGGACTTTGCCTTGTCAGTCTGCGGCTGAACAGCAGTGGGCGAGCAGGTTTGACAGGCACGTCCCACAGAAGCAGTGCCTCATACGCCGCAGAAGCACAGTCGTCCCCATGGCCGGTGCGAGAGCCCTGGACACCCTCGGAGGACCCTCCGTGCCTCTGGCAGACCCACGGCAGGTGGGGATTGAGGGGATGGTTTCAGGTGGGGGAGGACCCTCCCTCCCTTGTGAACACTCAGTCCAGTTCATCATCTTTTCTACCCTCGGAAAAGTCCTGAGAAGGTTAGGATCAACTCTGGGCCCTTCTTGGTTCTCATGACCGATTATGGGGAGTACCTAAAAAAGGCCCATGGATGTGTCTAAAATCAACATTTCATAACTATTATTCAGATTTAGGTGGAAGTCGTGGTTCTTCGTGTTGAGATAGACCTAGAATCTGGTCACTGCTTGCCTCCTGCGTGGATCCCTGCAGTGGCCCCGGCGTCCTCCTCCGGTGCCCCCGTAGCTGCGTGCAGCAGCGAGATCTGCTGGAGCAGGAGTCCGTGCACGGGTCCTCAGTCCTCCGCACGGCCCACGAGGCCCTTTCACCTGCCCCAGGCCTTCGCCTTGCTGTTCCCTTGGCCTGGAACATTCTTTTCCTCACCTCCTCAGCACTCAAGCGCCACCTTCCCGGAGAGGCCTTTCCAGCTTGTCCTGTGTGACGAGCTCGTCCTGCGTGAATTCGTAGACCTCCAACCTGAGCCTTCCTGCCCCTGCCCTGGCTCAGCATTCTTCGCTGGGCCCACTGCCCCAGCGTAGCGCGTCATTCCAGGCGGGTTTCTTGCCAGCCTCCCCACTACAGGCCTGTAGCCTACCGAGGACAAGAGTTATCGTCCTTCTTGTTCTGTGCTGTGTCTCCACCGCTAGGGCAGTGATATTCCGTAAGGACTGGAAACTGGTTGGGCGTCTGTTTCCCAACAGTGCAGACACTGACCAGGAAAGACGGGAAACAGTGACTTTGTGGCCTGAGGAGGAAGCGCCTTAAGGATTATCATGCAGACAGATGGAGGTCGTTTCCAAGGTCACACAGCTAGTTGGTGGCGGATTGGCAACTCCACCCAAATCTCTTCCTCCTGGTGAGGGACACAGATGAGGGCGCAGCCACCCAGGCACAGTGAGCAAGAACACGGGCTCTCAGATGGGGTCTCAGCCCTGCTGGGCACCTGCCGCCCCACCCAAGCCCCGGCTTTCTGGCATCCCCAGTGGCACTAACAATGGAACCTCCCTCACGGTGGGAAAGCACACGCCACTGCGCTGGGCACATAGAAAGTTCTAGATAGTCATAGAAAACACAAATAAATGCCGGCAGAGTGCACTGAAGGTGAAAGGAACCTCACAATGTCTCTGTTCTTTTTTTTTTTTGAGACAGAGTCTCGCTCTGTCACCCGGGCTAGAGTGCCGTGGCGTCAGCCTAGCTCACAGCAACCTCAGACTCCTGGGCTCAAGCCATCCTCCTGCCTCAGCCTCCCAAGAGGCTGGGACTACAGAAGTGTGCCACCGTACTCGGATAATTTTTTCTATTTTTAGTAGAGAGAGGGTCTCGCTCTCGCTCATGCTGGTCTCAACTCCTGAGCTCGAGCAATCTTCCCGCCTCGGCCTCTCTGAGGGCTGGGATTGCAGGCGTGAGCCACCGCGCCCGGCCAGAAAATGGTTTCTTCAGTCTAACTTACGAAATGCTTGTAGAATTCACTGATGAGGGACACAGCGTTTTCTGGGTTCCGGCGTGTGGCTCTGTGGCGTGCCTGGCCCGGAGGGACTCTTGAGGGACTTCACTCTTGAGGGACACAGCGTTTTCTGGGTTCCGGCGTGTGGCTCTGTGGCGTGCCTGGCCCGGACCCAGCCGGCAACATGGACTCACACCCAGCTCCGGCCGCGCCAGTGTGGCACTGCGCAGGCGCGGAAGCGGCTGTTTCGACGGAAGCGAATAAAAACCGTCCTTCCTGTCGCTTTCCACAGCTGCCCACGGACAACTCTCCCCGACTGTGCACGCACCTCAGATTTCACCGGCAAAATCACAACTATTGATTTTTTCTTCCTTTTAAAAACTGAGGTGAAATTCACACAATATAATCATTTTTATTTATTTATTCGAGACAGAATCTCACTCTGTTGCCTGGGCTAGAGTCCTGTGGCATCATAGCTCACAGTAACCTCAAACTCCTGGACTCAAGCAATCCTCCTGCCTCAGCCTCCTGAGTAGCTGGGACTACAGGCATGTGTCACCATGGCCGGCTAGTTTTTTCTATATATTTTTAGTTGTCCAGCTGATTTCTTTCTATTTTTAGTAGAGACGGGGTCTTGCTCTTGCTCAGGCTGGCCTCGAACTTCTGAGCTCAAATGATCTTCCTGCCTCGGCCTCCCAGAGTGCTAGGATTACAGGCGTGAGCCACGCACCCCCTTGCCTAATATAATCATTTTTTTTTTTTTTTTGAGACAGAGTCTCACTCTGTTGCCCGGGCTAGAGTGAGTGCTGTGGCGTCAGCCTAGCTCACAGCAACCTCAAACTCCTGGGCTCACGCAATCCTTGTGCCTCAGCCTCCCGAGTAGCTGGGACTACAGGCATGCGCCACCATGCCCGGCTAATTTTTCCTATATATTTTTAGTTGTTCAATTAATTTCTTTCTATTTTTAGTAGAGATGGGGTCTCGCTCTTGCTCAGGCTGGTTTTGAACTCCTGATCTCAAACAATCCGCCCACCTCGGCCTCCCAGAGAGTTAGGATTACAGGCGTGAGCCACCGCGTCCGGCCCATATAATCATTTTTAAAGTGAACAATTCAGTGTCTATTTGTTAATTTTACAATGTTATGTGACAACTACCACCTCTCTCTAGTTCCAGACTTTTTTGAGTCTGGGCTGGAGTGCAGTGGTGTGGTCATAGCTCACTGTAGCCTCGAATTCCTGGGCTCAAGGGATCCGCCTGTGTCAGCCTCCCAAGCATCTGGGACTGTAGGCACAAGCCAGTGCACCTGGCCAAAACATTTTTATCACCCCAAAAAGAAACCACACACCCACTAAGCAGACCCCAACCCCCGCCCTCCACATTCCCCGGCAATCACCCATCCATCTTGCATCCCTGTGGATTTTCCTGTTCTGCACATTTCATTTGAGTGGAGTTGCTCAGTGTGTGGCCTTTAGTGATTGGCTTTTTTCACTCAACCGGATGCTTTTGAGGGTCCCCCACGTTGTTCCGTGTGTCAGTGCTTCACTCCTGCTCGTGACCATATAATGTTCCACTGCATGGATACCACGTTTTCTTTATTCATTTGTCTGTCGATGGCCACTGGGCTCTTGTGGATGATGCTGCTACGAACACAGGTGCACATGTGTTTGTTGGTTGTGCGTGTCGATTTTTTTTCCAGAGACGGGGTCTTGCTCTGTCACCCGGGCTGGAGTGCAGTGGCCTATCACAGATCCTGAGCTCAAGCGATCCTCCTGCCTCAACCTCCTGAGTAGCTGGGACCATAGGTGTGGGCCACTGGGCTTGTCGGTTTTGACTGCAAACCACAACGATGCTGCCCTACAGCTTCCCCAGCTTGTGCCTGTGCCACCAGAGGCTCAGCCCAGACGCCCGGTGTCGATCCTCATCCTCTCCAGCCTAAGGACCCGCCCATCCCAGCCATCAGCCCTGCCAGTCTCACTCCGGAACATCCCCTAAGCCCTCCCGCCACCACTCCCGCCACCTCTGCCCGTGGGCTCCTAGGCAGACCGTCTTTCTAAACCGTTTATCCGAAGGCACGCCCCTCCCCCCAAAGACAGACCACCTCGAAGTGGTTCCTCTGGCAACCAATGTACATTTAAACTCTGTTTCACTGAGATCCTGTGTGATCTGTCCCCAGCTCACGGCTCCTCATCCCACCTGCATTCCCTATGCTACCACCACCTCGGCCTTCTGTCCTTCAATCAGTGCCTGACCTCACACCTGTCTCACTGTCCCTTCTTCTTGGAACACTCCATCCCTCAGGGTCACTGTGGCCACCCACTCTTGACTCAATTCGGGTGGCTCCTTCCTCCAGCCACCCACGTAAATCAGCAACCCATTAACTCTCTTCCACTTTACCTTATTATATTTGCAGCACAGCATTATAAAACCTATGATTATCTTACATACTTGTGTTTTGTCAGTTTTGTCCTCTGGAACAAACTCTGTGGGGGCAGGTGCCACCATTAAGCCCAGCAGCTGGAACAGAGATCACAAGAGAGGTGCTCCCTGCACATCTGCTGGATGCCAGCCACCACGGTGGGGGCCCGGAGTTAGGACGGTAGTGAGGTGGGGTCAGGCAGTGTTTAGTAAGATGCCCAGCCCAGCCGGGTGGGTTTAGAGAGGCTGTGCCTAGAAGGGAACAGCATTTAATACCAGGTGACAGGCGGGGATGTCTGGCAGAAAGTCACTCTTCTGGATGGCCTCTTGCCCCTGCGATCAGATCCAGGATCCTTCTATCTGGGACATCAACTCCTGCAGCGATGACTCAGGTGAACCCAGCCCTGCTGAGCAGCACTGCCCCCGGACGTCCTCCACTCCTGGAAAAGCCAGCCACACCAACCTTCTCCACCCTGACTCCAGCAGCCAGCGTGGGCAGAAGAAAAGGGACGGGTTAGGTTCTGAGAGGTGGAACTTCTGGGCTATTCCCATCTTGTCTGCAGCAACTGCCAGAGCTCACACGATGCTCCTGACTGGCTGGGACTGTGTCCTGTGTCCCTCCCTCTTGCCCTGGATGTCCAGGCAGTGAGCAAGGCAGCAACTATTTCCTGAACACCCACTGTGGGTTAGGGAAACAGTAGGGACTAAATAGATGTGGCCCCTGCCCTCCTGAAGATTAGACCCTCTCCCCAAAATAGAAACAGTGTGGGAAGTGAGGTGCCAAGACAGCAAGCAGCTGAGACAGGGCTTAACCCGCCTGTGCACCTTCGAGACCGGGAGGCCTCTTTTCTTGACCGAGGGGCCCAGGGAGGAAGAGCCCAGGCTCTACAAAGCCACTGTTTAGGGAACTCAGAAATGGGCTTCTAAAAAGAAGGCCTCTAGGCCTTGCTATAGAGCAACATCTCAGACTGGACCTTAATTTCTCCATCAGTAAAAGAGATAAAACAAGATACATGTCTGTACTCTTTTCTTGGAATGGTAATTGAGGTTTTTGATAAGAATTAAAAGATTAACCTGGAAGTTTAAGCAGGGAACTTGTGTACGGATAGCCGAGCGGGTGGTCAATTCTTGCTTTTTAAGTCAATTCTTGCTTTTTAAGTAGACGCTATGCACAGCATAATATAGCTACGCAGAACAAATATTTTATTAACAAATAGGTTACATAACTTAAGACATGTTCTCAGCACACAACTGACTAGACTGTAACTGCCTACTATCCACAAAAGAAAATGAGGGCCTTCGAATCATACTGACACTGTGAGTAATTTGGTGAGCATGATGTAGACCTTGTAAAAGCAGGCACGGTATTTTAACAGGGAAAATCTCTTCTACTGAGAGTTCTTATTCTTGTGCAGTTACCCACAGCCCCCTCTCCTACATAATAAAAACACGGGTCTTCCACGACCTACTGCACTGTCTTCTAGCTCTGAGTTCTCCAAAGAGTGGACTTACACTCCTTATTGTCCCAGGGGCCCTTGGTGTCTAAGAAAAGAGGCCTCCTGGTCACAGAAGTGGACAGGATGGATGGATGAAGCCCATTATGCTTCATCCCAGCACCCCTCTGTCTCTGGCACCTCACCTCCCACACTGTTTATATTGGGGGGCGGTCATCTCACCCAATTAATCTCAAGGAGGGAGGGACCACGTCTGCTTATGCCCCACCGTTTCCCTAGAGCATCGTTCACCCAGTGATTGCGCCGAGTCCCAGCTCCTGTCATTTTCATGAACTCTGGGCTAAAAAGCTATTGGCTCTCCAACAAGGAAGAAGACTCTAAAATGAGATTTCAGACATGGCACAAACAACATCACCAGGAAAATGGTGTAAAATGTTTGATCATCTACTCACAAAAATGTGGAGGAAAACCACAAATCTAGGCAGACCACGAATAAGATTAAAAAACTTTGAACAAGTGCAGACAGCCAATGATCGTCTTTGCACTTAGTAGAACAGTGCAATAATTTAATACTAGAATTCCTAAAGTCAGTAATCCTCACTTTACTTTTTTCTCACCCTTCCAGCGTTTATTAAGTGCATAGAGCAGCAGTTCAATGATATGGTTAAAATTTGTTCTGTAGCCACATTTCAACACATAAAAAGAAACAGATGTAGTTAATTTAAATAGCATATTTTATTTAAGCCAATCTAAAATATTATTTCAACAATCAACATGAAAATTATTAATGAGATTGTGAGACAAAGTAGCAAACCTTGGAAGTCGTGTTTGTTCCTTTCTACTTGCCAGCACAATTTCGCAACCCTGACTGGTTACAGCCTGCAGTTCTCTGGAGGGATGGCTTGAAGGCAAAACAGAATAGAGCACGGGGCTCCCTGTCACTTGCCTGCGTTGCTGTATTCCTTAAAAGATAAACGACCCTGCTCCTTGCTTTGTCCTACCATAAGACAATGACTGGTGGGATTTGGGACTGAGCCGCGGTACTCTGTAACCAAATGAGCTCTCACACCCGCGCCTCGACGTGATTCTGTTTCTGAGCAGGTCTGGCGCGGTTCTGCACGTGCCGAACCCGCCGCCGGCATCTAGCAGTGGCCGGGGGGTCTGTCCCCCAAAGACCTCCCTGAGGGCTGTTCTGGACGGTGGGCCTCGGTCCGCAGTCCTCGGTAAGACTGCTGCACAAAACTAACTTTAACTCTTTAAAAGCTTAATGTTTTTTCTTTAGTCGACAAGATACTTTACATCCGTGTCTTGCACTGCGTCACTGGCGTCCGCGGGCAACCGTGGGAGGGTGAGCACCTGCACCTGCGCGTCCAGGTCCGAGAGAGACGGTCGGCCCTGCAAACCTGAACATTCCGGCAGCGGCACCCCGCAGGCACGCTCGCCGGCGGGCCAATTATCCGGTACCCAGCTCTCGGAAGCGCTTGGCGGGCGGCTGCGGTGACCGAGCCTTCGGCCCGCGCTATCACAACGCCGCCCTCCTGAGGGACAACGGAGCGACGGACTCAGGCCGGAGACCCGAGTGCTAGTTACTCCCTCCGGGCGGAACCGCAGGGAACTCCGCGCCGGGCAGAGGCACCGCGCTCCTCCGTCAGCTTGCTCCCGGGAGTTCGGGTTCGACATCCCGCCAGGTAGACAGATCACACACGCTCCAACGCATGTCTAAGACACCTGTCCCCCACCCGCTCCGCACACCCTTTATAGGACAGTGGACTGCCCGCCCCTCGCGAGACCCCGCGGGAGCTCCATATCGCGCGAGAGCAGCAACACCGCCCCTTTCCCGGAAACGCCCTTTCCCCTTTCACGTGACGAGGAACGCCCCGCCCCTCCCAAGGCGCGACCTTGGCGCACGCACGCACGGTCGCACGACCAACGCTCGCGCCGCGGTGACATCACCCCTCTTGGCGGCGGCGCCGCGGACCTACTTCCGGTTTCAGTCGCGGCGCGCGCTCCGCTCTCAGCGGGTCGGAATCATGGCGGCCACGGCCACGATGGCGACCTCGGGCTCGGCGCGGAAGCGGCTGCTCAAAGAGGAAGACATGACCAAAGTGGAATTCGAGACCAGCGAGGAGGTGGACGTGACCCCCACGTTCGACACTATGGGCCTGCGGGAGGACCTGCTGCGCGGCATCTACGCCTACGGTCGGTGGAGGCGGGCCGCGGGGCGGGCCGGAGGCGCAGGCGGGAGCGCGGGGCCCGCTGGGGGTCCCGGGGGCGCGGGCGGGGCTCCGGCCGGGCTACTGGTCCCTCAGCAAGGCCAGGGCCGAGGCTCCGGGCCCGATGACGTGCGACCCTCGCCCCCGGCACCAGGTCGCCCCCTGATTCGCGTGGGTTCGTTCGGTGTCTGCTCCTCGTGCAGGGAGGGCGCCGAGCTGGGTCCAGCAGGGGCTGCAAAGACTTCCCGGCGCTTCCGAGTCATTCGCTCAGTAGATAACTTTTGTATCTGTTAGTTGCTGTGGGCATTGGGGATTTAGCGGTAAACCAGACAGGTTCGTGCCGTTACGGAGCTTAATTTTCTGGGGAGAAGGACAACATAAAACCAAGGTTGCTTCAGGCATCTATTGTTGCTATGGAGAACATAAGGCGGGGTGATTGAGTAGAGTAGGACTTCGGGGAGGAGAGAGTTAGTGGAGCAGATAGGCGAGGGGGCTGCCAGGAGGGGATGACACTTGAGCTGAGATCTGGACTAGGAGCCTGTTACGAGAAGAGGGAGGAGCAGTCAGGGCAGAGGGAACAGCTGGTGCCAGGGCCTTGCAACCCTTAGCCGGGTGCGTTCTAGGAACAGAAAGAAGCTCCTCGTGGTGGAATTTTGGAGGGACAGGCAGGAGCCCAGTTAGTGAAGACACATGGTGATGAAGACTTTGAACTTCATTTCTGAGTGCAGTGGAAAGCCACTGGAGGGTGTTAACAGCAAAGCAACATGATCAGATTTACGGTTTCAGAGGCTATTCTGGGTGTCTGGACGTGGGGTGAGGTGAGGAAGGAGAGGAAGCAGGGAGATGAGTTGGGAACTTCTGCTCCAGTCCAGGGGAGAGGCGATGGTGTTGCGTTGGAGGTGGAGTACGTAGCGCTAAGGGTCTTGGCTGATGGATTGAATGTGAGCGGCAGAGGAGCGAGGACTGGAGTGTGAGCCCTTGGTGTTCGGACTAACTAGGCGGGTGCTGTTGCAGACGTCTGCTTAGGCAAGCAGCCCCCGAGGGATGCAGAATCGGGGGCTCTGCCTTGGTCTATCTGAGAAGTCTGTGATCCATCCTGTTGGAGATGTTCTGCAGGCAGGTGTCTGTAATAAGTTGGGAGCCTGGGGAAAAGGTCAGGTTGGGGACGCAGATGGGAATTACCAGCATTGATTGTGTTTAATGCCTGGAACTGAAACATCTTTTATCCAACAGTTCTTGATGCCCGTCTAGACAAAGTGAATTGTAGTTGCTGAGGTAATGGGAGATGACAAAAAAGCACCGCAGCCAGGCCTCACTGAGGCGGACAGCCCCACCTGCCTTCTTGGCACGAGGGCGTCCCTGCTCTAAGACACCTTATTGGTTTCACATTTTTTATGTACTTCATGAGGAGTTTAAGTCACCTGTTATATTTACTTTTGTGTTAAGATGGGAAATTGTACTACATTTTTAAAAAGACTACCAAAAAATTAAAAGAGAATTTTGTACTTAAAGTTTTATTTGAGTGCTTAAAAAATACCTTTTTTTTTTTTTTTTGAGACAGAGTCTCACTCTATTGCCCAGGCTAGAGTGCCGTTGCGTCAGCCTAGCTCACAGCAGCCTCAAACTCCTGGGCTCAGGCGATCCTCCTGCCTCAGCCTCCCGAGTAGCTGGGACTACAGGCATGCGCCACCATGCCTGACTGATTTTTTATATATATTTTTTTAGTTGTCCAGCTAATTTCCTTCTATTTTTTTAGTAGAGACGTGGTCTCGCTGTTGCTCGGGCTGGCCTCGAACTGCTGAGCTCAAACGATCTTCCCGCCTCGGCCTCCCAAAATGCTAGGATTACAGGTGTGAGCAACCACGCCTGGCCAGAAAATACTTTTTGTCCTTCAAAATGGTCTCAGCCCTTGGTAGTAATTGCTATACAAGAAAAATGGTGCTGTAGTTAATGTAGAACAGCGCTGGACACTCCACAGTATAACCCAGCAGATCAAGTACAGTTGTAGACCACAGCAGCAATGCATAGACTTAATGCTGGCTAATAGGGAAGAGCAGTGACTACAGTGCTACTGGACTTTGTTTTTTTAATTTAAAAAGTGATACAAAAAAAATGTAGGCTGTTCGTGATACCATCAAACAATACAGACATAATTAGAGTAAAAAGTGAGCCTCTCCCCACCCTGCTCTTGAGCGGTAACCACCAATGACGTTTCATGCCCATACTTCCAGAACCTGCAAGCCCCAGAGATTTTTTTTAAAACAAAACTGGTGTATATATATTAAACAATTTGATGTTCCTTTTACAAACATTTTATGTTTACGAATAGTATCCCATATTAGTATAAAAATCCACTTCGGCCCAGTTCATTGAGCTCCTGCGCCTCCAGAGCTTACTATAACAAACACTGGGTCAGGCTGGGGGGCGGGGTTAGTGGGGGTTGGTGGCTGAGAAAACAAAAACCATTTGAGGAGTTTAAGTTACGTGGTTTTAATGCTGTCATCATGGTGAGAGCTAATTTTTTCCGTCTCGTCTTGCAGGTTTTGAAAAACCATCAGCAATCCAACAGCGAGCTATCAAGCAGATAATTAAAGGGAGAGATGTCATCGCACAGTAAGTTGCCCCGCTGCGCAGAGCAGCAGCTAGACCCATGGTGGGGACACATAGCGTGATTCGATGCTTCGTGACGACAGCTCTGTCTCCCAGTTTCTGGACACTCAGGACCAGCTCTTTGCCTGACTTTGGTCGCAGGATTTTAAACTTTTTTAATTTTTGTGTTCTCTAACATAGAAGGTTTTGTTATAAATTTTTTTAGCCAGCTTTGCTTAGCTATTAGTCAGCATGTGGAATTCTGTATAATGCTCTTTTAATAGCTTTATTCCTCATTTGCCTGCTTTCTAAAAAGCCTCTATCATAAAATTTTTTAGAGGACAGTTTTAGTCCAAAATCATAGAAAAGAATTGTATTTGCATAAAAGAGAGTCCCCCTTTTTCTGCCACCTATAAAACACCTCTTGAAGTTACAGACTGTACGGCTCCGTAGCCCGCGATGCAAAAGCTACATTTACTAGCCTTGTGGAGATTTAAAAGTTGTGTTGCTGTACCTGAGTCCTACCCCGTGCTATTCAGATGATGGGAGGGGAGGAGGCACTGCTTGGCAGAAGCAGCCCCAGCACCTCTGGAGCCCACCCCTGGAGCGAGGAGCAGAGGGGGACAGTGACACGGGTCCTCCCTATAAATCCCACTTACCGTGTTTTCTCGAATAGGTCTCAGTCTGGCACAGGCAAAACAGCCACCTTCAGTATTTCGGTGCTTCAGTGTTTGGATATTCAGGTAATTTGCCATCTTAAACTGCTCTGTAATCCTGGGATATACTTGCTTTTTCTTCTGTAATTACTGTGTTCAAAAAGTAAAATTTTAAAATTCTCTAGTTGTTCTGACTTAAATATGTTAAGAAAATCTTAATTGCACATTAATATCTGAGCTAACTAATGTCATAACTATTTTGTTTAAACTGAGAATTTTTTTTAAAAAAACTAGAGGAAATTCTTGTTGGCAAACAAGAATCCTGACTGACATGTCATGTTTTTTGCTGGATTCACAGTGTAAATAATGTTAAGATTTGCTTACCTTTGTCAGAAATCAGAGTATGGTTAATGTGAAATAATATTTAAAGTAGATGTGGGTGTGAGTTCCCGCAGTCCTCCTTGACAACACTAAGGATTCTTTTTTTCTGATCGACTGTTCCACCAGGTTCGTGAAACCCAGGCTCTGATCTTGGCCCCCACACGAGAGCTGGCTGTGCAGATCCAGAAGGTGAGGGTGTTAGAGGTGGCAGGGTCCTGTTTGCAAGTGTCCTTTTGTGATTGACTGTAAAACACCAGCTGATTTATGTAATCTAACCTCGATTTTCCGTTTCCTTAAAATTTTTTCCCGGATTTCTAACATTTTGATGTAAATCATTGTATATTATTATGTCAATTGCTGGTTTGTGTTAGGTCATTTTTAGTGCAGCTTTCAGTTTTCAGGTTTTTGCAGCCTTAGGAATGTGCTTTTTTAACAACAAAATTCCTTTTAGTAAACACAATTCTCATTGTTTTATGCTTAGATGTTAGTTAATATATATTTTGGAAGGATATAAAGGTGTTAATGTTGCCTTTGGTAGGTACGGTTATGAATTTTATATGCTTTTCTGTAATTAATATGTATTGCTTTTGTAATGAGAAACCAGCAAAACTAACTTCATTTTGGCAGAGAAAAGACTAAGAGGAGAATTTTGTGGTTTTATGGTACAAATAGTGACATTAATCTCCATTTTTGGAAGATTCTGATGTTTCTGACTTATAATGCCCTGGACGTGAACCTGGGTTTTGATTCAGGGCCTGCTTGCGCTCGGCGACTACATGAACGTCCAGTGCCATGCCTGCATCGGGGGCACCAATGTGGGCGAGGACATCAGGAAACTGGATTATGGACAGCATGTTGTCGCAGGCACACCGGGACGTGTCTTTGGTAAGCCCTTTTGTCTATAAAAAGTGTGCTGTAAGTGGTAATTATAAGAAGTGCTTAAGTGATACGCGACAGTTTTCAGTTTGGGGTGCTGCACGGTGGATTTTTGCGTCTGGGTCACTGGAAGGAGATGGTCTCTGACATGCTGTGAGGCCAGCTGGAATGGCTGGCTCTTTCCTTGTAGCCACGGGTGTAATTGTTTCAAAATCTAATTTTATAGATATGATTCGTCGAAGAAGTTTAAGGACACGAGCTATCAAGATGTTGGTTTTGGATGAGGCTGATGAAATGTTGAATAAAGGTATGAGTAACAAAAGAATTTTCTACTGACATAATTCTTCTTGAATTTTCACGGGATGAAATTGAAGTATGTGGCTAATGGAAGCAATCTGAGTATGAATAGTATTTTCTTTATGGAAAAACAGTTGTGCCTTGGGGGGCAATTACGAACATAAACTTCCTGGTTTGCTTTTTTATGGTGTGGGTTTGTGAGACCAATCACAGCCAGGACAGCAGCATCCCGGCCCAGACCGATGGAGCGCATTGCGTTCTGGTAGGTGGGCACAGCCGCAGTCAGGTGCGGGGTTGAGACAGAGCCCTTGGGGACGGACGCCTGGCCTCGACGGGGGGCGAGGGGATGACCATACGTGCCAGTGAGTTTGTTTTGGAAGCAGAATGCTCTCCTGGTGCTCACACGTTTATCTTGTGAGCAGCGTGGCTCTTCCCCTGCTCAGGCTACAAAGGACAAAAATGCCTCTGCATATAATAAATTTTTTAAAAATATATACACAAAAAATGGTTTTCTAAAAAACATGTTTTATTTATTAAAGCTAATCAAGTGTGACTAAAAAGCTGTTATACAGAATTTAGGTAATATAGAAAAGTATGCCTCCTTCCATCAAGGGAAAAGAAACACCCAAAATCCCACTACCTAGAAAAAGTGTCATTAACATAAAGTGAACCTCGTTCTACACAGGTATGTGGAGGTGTGTGCGTACACACACATACAGACTTCCCCCTGTGAAAGACGGGGACGTTACTCTCCTTGCCTGTGCCTGCCAGCGTGGCTGGTTATGTGACTTTCCACGTGCTTGTTCACATCCCTTTGCCCAGGCCCAGCCTTGGGCACATCTGTGACCTCGCGCAAGTGCGAGTTCTCCTTTTTGTTTGCCTTCCACCGTTCTCCTGCAGGGTTCTCTGAACTCTTCTTAAAAAGTGGAGTGGGGCAGTTATTAGCCACACAGACTCGTTGGGTGATTGCTCTGCTTTCGAAATAAGAAACCAGCAAGACCAGCACTTACGCTTGAGCGCGTTTCAGTTCTCTTCATACTGTTTCTGTTTTAATTCTTTGTATAATAGAAACTGTTCTTAAAGGAGGATGGCGTAGAGGTGAAGGGTTTTGTTGTTTCTGACACGAATGCGTGACTTTCCTAACGCTAGTCTGGAGGTGAGTTGCTTGGCCTTTAGGGTCTGGTAGAAGAGCTAAGTGTCTGCGCCAGGCAGTCCTGCTTTCCTAGAATAGGTTGACGTCGGCTGCCGTGGCCCGAGAGTGTGCTGGCTTCACTCTCTCTCAGGATTCCCAGATGACAGACCCAGACTTAATTTCTTTGAGATTTTTTTTTCCTTTCCTGTGCCACCTACAGTGGCCCCCTTCCTAAGCCTATGGAGTCACATTCCCTGTGTACATTTCACTTTTACTCCAAATCCAGGGGTTTGTCCTGCTCGCTGCTCTCCTTTTCCGTATTTCTGCCGTCTGTTGTATGTCTCGAGTTAGTTTTTATCGGAAATGGGGGACAGCCTGCCACGTGGCAGGCCCTGGGGCTGTGAGTGTGAGGGCGCAAGAAAGGTTCACTGGTTCACTCGGCAAATGGGGACCGTCGCTGGCAGCCTGGTCCAGAGGGCCGGTTGTCACGGGAGTATTTAATGTTGCTGGAGGGCCCGAGGGAACTCCTGGCTCTGCCTGGGAGCCCGGAGAGGCCCAGGAAGTAAGTTCATACCAGGCCTGGCGCTTGGGCAGCAGCCTGGACTCTGACGGACAGGCGGACCGCTGCGGGACAGAGGGCGAGCGTTGCAGGGTGGCGTGGCGGGAAGGGGAAGCCCTCGCCTGAGTGGAGTCGGAAACGGCCCGAGGGGAGTCTTGAGTTGATGGAGGACAAGACCAGAGGGGGCCCAGGCTTTTTACAAAAGCCTTTTATAGTTTTTCGTTATAGAAGTAGATATATATTCATTGCAAAGACATAATTTTTAAAAATAAAAATCAGAAAATGTGTTACCAGACTTTTTTATACACAATTGTAGTTAACAAACTTGGAATCATTTTGTGTGTACCATTTCATAATCTGCTTTTTAATGAACTTACCTGTCCGTGATAAGAAAAATGCAGCATTTTTTGTGGCAGTAGGTGTTCTGTTGTAGGGATGTTCTGTAATTTATGTAGCCAGTTCTGTTTTGTTGGTTGTCTGGGCTGTTTTGTCTCTTGAATATAGGATTCAGATGTATACTTTTTAGGTCTTTCATGTTCTCCCCAAATGAGGACAGACAGGTGAGGACCTCTAGGTGATAGCGGTTCCCTAGAATGGTGACGGGGCAGTGTCGCCAGAGTGGCGCGAGGCGGCTGGGTTGTGAAGCCAGGATTTTGCTTCTGAGCAGCAGCCAGCAGCACATGAGGAGAATCTTCTGGGGTCGTTTTCCTGGGTCTCGCGTTCCTGAGGTGCCCAGAAGCCAGTGCTCGGGCCGCCTCTCGTCCTGAGCTTGGAGTCCCCACCCCTGCCTCGCCCCGCCCCACACACCTGTCTGGGGCCCTGTGTGAAGGTCCCATCCGTCGGTCAAGTTAAAGGTTCAGCTCCCACAAGGCACTCAGTAGAGTGACTTTCGTGTTTGAGGACGCCGTTGGTGCTGGGTGGCTCTTGGGCTCCTATCCCTTGGGGCAGAGGTTCTCAAAGACAGGTCTCCAGACCAGCACATCCGTGTCCCCTGGGACCTGTTGGAAATGCAGACTTGGGCTCCGCGGTTTATGGGATGGGAGCCTGCAGTCTGTCAGCAGCCCGCAGCGGGAGGCCGGGCCGCCAGGGGCCTCTCCCAGGCTGGGCAGAGGCTGCGTCGTGGTGACTGGGGCCAGGTCCTGCTTCCCGGCATGTTTCTTCGGCCTTTGCCGCATTAAATAATGTAATACAATAAGCTGACGTTTTTTAACTGGGAGATTTTGCGTGAAAATCCAGATCTCTGGATTCTCTTTAAAGTGTGGCAGATGTGGCCACACTGGATGCCAGTCCTCACGGGGAAGCAGCAGGTGGCATTGAGTCGCGACTGCCTTATGGGCTTCTGAGTTGTCGGTGACCTGGGGCTGGCGTTTCTGTTGCTTTTGAGGTGTGGCATCTAGGACTCGGGGTTGGCCCATGGTCCCCACAGCACCTCAGATCGAAGACGCACCAAGGAGAAACCGGTTCCCTCAACCAGCAAACACCCGGGTTGGTAGATTCTGCCTGGCTCTGCAGCAGAGAGGTACCTGTCGGCAGAGCTTGCCGCGGTCCTTGCCGCGGTTCAGCGTCCGCCGCGGTGGGCTTCTGTCGGCAGCTTCTGCTCCCACACGCGCAGCCTTGAACACCCCCTGGTGTCTTCTCCTCCAGGTTTCAAAGAGCAGATTTATGACGTGTACAGGTACTTGCCCCCGGCCACGCAGGTGGTCCTCATCAGTGCCACGCTGCCCCACGAAATCCTGGAGATGACCAACAAGTTCATGACGGACCCAATCCGCATCCTGGTGAAACGGTAAGAGCACCCTCTTCTCAGGTGTTACTAAAATACTCGGTTGTATCTGTAAAGGAGTTTAAAATAGGAAATTTTTTAAAATTTCCTTTTTTGAAAAACAAGGTATTATGATGCTCTTTCTTCTCTGACCAAGTAATTCCAAATTTAAAAATTAGCCTCCAGTATTTGGTTGTTACCAGTGTGTTTTATTTAGAACCATATTCGAGGTGGTGCAAATTGTGAACAGGCAGATCCAGAAAGCGGGCCAATGTGGTGGCAGAGGGGACGAGACAGGACTGTGGCTGGGGCAGGTGGGGGACGCGTGGTGACCTGCCTGGCAAAGCAGGCGATGGCGGCGTGGCCCTCCCCAGAGCCTGGCCCGGGCTCGCCCTCGAGTCCCAGTCGGAAGGGCGCGTGTGTAACAGGATCTGTCTCCGTCCACCAGTGATGAATTGACTCTGGAAGGCATCAAACAGTTTTTCGTGGCAGTGGAAAGAGAAGAGTGGAAGTTTGACACCCTGTGTGATCTCTACGACACGCTGACCATCACGCAGGCGGTCATCTTCTGTAACACCAAGAGGAAGGTACGTGGCCTCTTCATTCCTGTGACGGTGTTGTAGGGAAATGGAAGATTGAGTCTCTTAATGACTTGATCAGGCGTTCTCTAGGCAGGGCCGGGTAAATACATACTAGGTTTTCTGGGTACAGTCTCTGTTGGAAAAGCAGTCGTAGGCAGTATTCAAATGAACGTGCGTGGCCGTGGCCCAGTAAAACTTTATTTACAAAAATATCGATGTTGGTCTCGTCCCTAAAGGTTCGTGTTTGATTGGTTTAAGGTGGGACCAGCCCCAGCAGTTTCAGCTCCCCAGGGGATGCTCACATGCGGGCTCGGCTGAGAACCACCGGCCGCTTTCCTGGAAAGGGAAAAGGAGTTGGGCTGTGTTCTCACCAGACTTGAATTTAAATTTCAAATGAGAATAATCAGACATGTCCCCCCAACAAAAGAATTGCTCTATGGAACAAATGAATTAGTAGAGTTTTGTAAGCGAGCCCCAATATTTGCTGGGCAAAGGTGAGTTTTCTGCACATCTGGTGAAGATTGGTCTGGGCTGGGAGAGCAGCTGCTTCAGGAGTGTTCATACTGCTTCTGCAACTTGAAATAAAGCCCTGAATACGCGGCTTCCAGTAGCATCTCTGATCTGATTTGTAGGTTGACTGGCTGACAGAGAAGATGAGAGAAGCCAATTTCACCGTGTCCTCGATGCACGGAGACATGCCGCAGAAAGAGCGCGAGTCCATCATGAAGGAGTTCCGGTCTGGCGCCAGGTCCGTGGGCTGAGCTCTGGTGCCTGGCTCTGGGCGCGCCAGTCCCGAGTGCCTCACTGTGTTCACTTCACGCCCCGAAATCCTGGGGGACCCCGCTCCCTCCTCTCATGGCTGAGGCTCGGGGAGAGCGGGTGACCCTGTAGTAAGTGGGGAGCCCTGTGCTCCTGTGCGACGTCGGGTTGGGGAGATGACTCGCCTGAACCAGCTGCGTTGCTTGCCTTATTTAGGAGTGTATTTCACTTCCAAATAAATGGGGGTTTTCCGTTCATCTTTTTGTAATTAGTTCTTAGTTTAATCGCACAGTAGTCAGAGAACGTGGTTTGTAAGGTTTCATTCCTTTGAACTTTATTCCAACTTGCTTTGTGGCCCAAACTTACAGCCAGTTGGAAAGGTGTGCTGGCGGGAAAGGCGCGGCGTGCGCTCGCACAGGACATGCACGTGTCCGTGTTAGCCCCTGATCGTGCCTTCAGTTCAGCTGCATTCTCCGTTTTTCTTCACCGCGTTACCAGTGCTGAGAGTGGGTGGGAAAAGTCACGCTCTTCGTGGTTCTATTTTTGCTTTACCTAATCCAAGACTACATGTAACTGGGAAATTACGACATCTGAAGAAGTTGGCTTATCGTTGACGAGTCTTTCTCTGTGGCGATCCTTTTTGTCCTAAGACCTGCTTATCTGATGGAGCCACACTGCTTCGCTTTGGGTAGCGATCACTGGGCACATCTTCTCATCTTTTTACATCCTTTCCGCATCCTTAAGTTTTAGGTGTGTTTCTTGGAAACAGTTTCGTGTTTTTGTTTTGGTCTAGTACTTACGATAGTTATCTTGTAATTGGAGCATTTATTCTAGTTTAATGTAAATACTGATTAACAGTCGTGTGGCACAGCAACGTGTTGGTTGGTGGTGGACTGCGTGAGGGATAGTGGCCCCATACGATCATAGAATACCGTGGTTTTAAACCTTTTCTGTGTTTAGAGACACGCGCTTCCCATCCAGTTACGGCACCGCAGCGCGGGAGCGGGCAGCTATAGCGCACGGTCTGGGCTACGGTAGGCTCTGCCGTCGGGTTCAAGTCAGTTCACTGTGTGACCACAGCGTCGAAATCGCCCGACAGCGAGTGCGTTTCTTAGAACCCATCCCCATCATTAACTGACCAGTGACCATTAGGTTTTAAATTGACCATCTCGTAAGTGCATTTGTCATAGTTTTTCTGTGGTCCCTTTTTTCCCTATTCCTTTTCCCTCTTTCTTATTTTGGAAGATGTGTATGTTTTCATATGGTGTAGTAGCTGCCCTATAGTTGTGACATGTTGTCTCTGCTCTCAGCATCTCTTATTAATTGGTACTTTTGCTGTCTTTCCAGATAAGCAAGGACCTGGAAGCACTACCCCTCATTTATCCCCCAAACTTAGTATTGTCATATATTTTGATTTATTTCTAAGCCTACAAGACGTTTTCATTTGCAATAACAACACTTAACTTAGATCCATATCGGCCATGTTGGTTACTTTCCTCTGTTTCCCTTCATCTCTGAACTTCGGTCTGGGATGAATTTCCTTCTGCCTGAAGAATGTCTGTTGTATTTATGTTAATTTGGGTCTGCTGGTGATAATTATCTGTTTTAGTTTGTCTGAAAATGTCTACTCCACTCTGAAATACCTCCTTCAGATGTCTCAAAGGAGGTGCTTGCTGAGAGAGAGTTCTGGGTTGGAGGTCAGTTCCGTGGTGCAGTTCACTGGGCGTTGGCTTCCATTGCTGCCGTTGGGAGGTCAGCGGCCAGTCTGAGTGTTCCTTTAAAAACAATGTCTTTTTGTAGGATGGTTTGTTTTTCTTTGTGTTTCGTTTTCAGCAGTGTTTACCCTGGTATGTCTAGTGTGGATTTAGTTTTCTGGTCTCTTGTTGGCATTTGTAAGACTTCTGGATTCTCTCAGCCTTAGCATTTCAAATCCTCTCCAGCCTCGCTCTTTCTCTCCTGTCCCTCTGGGACTCTGGGTGTGTGTGATGTGCTAGCAGAGACATCTCTCCCATGTTTTGGACTTTGTTCCCCTGTTCTGCTGTCCCCTGATACTCTAACTATGTCTGGACCAGTGATGTCCAATAGAACAGAAGTCAAGCTACACGTGTAATTTTAAAATTTCTAGTAGCCACATTAAAATAGGTAAAAAGAAACGGGTGAAGTTTATTCTTTGTGTGTGTGTTTTAAGAGACAGGGTCTTGCTCTGTCACCCAGGCTGGAGTGCAGTGGCGTGATGATGACCCACTGCAGCCTCAGACTCCTGGGTTCGAGCGATCCTCCTGCCTCAGCCTCCTGAGTAGCTGGGACTACAGGCGCCTGCCACTGCACCCAGCTAAATGTTTTATTTTTTGTAGAGATGGTGCCACTATGTTGCCCAGGCTGGTCTTAAACTCCTGGGCTCAAGCGATCCTCCCACCTGGGCCTCCCAGTGTGCTGGGATTACAGGCGTGAGCCACCATGCCTGCCCCTATTCTTAATAATGTATTTTATTAAGATATTATATAATTTCAGCATGTAATTAGTATTAAAATATTTATGAGATTCTTTGCATTCCTTTTCTGTACTAAGTCTTCAAAATCTAGCATGTATTCTGCCCTTACAGCAGATCTCATTTCAGAGCAGCCATGTCTCGGGTGCTCAGTGGACACGTGGGGCCCCGACCTCCGTGGCCAATGGCACTGTGCTGCGCCTTGTCACATTCCGAGGTGTGAAGGAGTGGTCTGAGTTGCATTTCAGATCTGAAAATAGTACAGCAACTGAACCAAAATCAGTGAGGTTATGCTACTTAATTGAAGTTTTGCTAGGCAAAAGTAAAATATTTTTCCCAATTGCTGGTCTGGGACTGACTTTAAGCAAATTAAGTGTTATATGGTAAAAGATATCTAATTTTTTTATCTGATGGAGCACATGACCTAAGTGAATAGACCAGCTGGCCCTCAACAGGTCTTTCTGGTGCTGCCCTAACACTTCGCGTTTGCAGACGGACCTGCGTGGGGGTGATCGGCTGTGTTTTGGACTTGTGGTCCAGGTTTGTTTAAAATTAGTATTGGAAGCAGGTCCGGTCCACTTTTATGACAGCGGTGACTGACTCCAGTACCTTTCCTGTTGCAGCCGAGTGCTCATTTCTACAGACGTCTGGGCCAGGGGCTTGGATGTCCCTCAGGTGTCCCTCATCATTAACTACGACCTGCCCAATAACAGAGAGTTGTATATACACAGGTAGGCCTGCAAGCTTTCCAGTGGTTTTGCTTTCATTGATACATTTACTAAGGCTTTTTTGCTGTATTCACTGAAGTAATTTTGTTTTATTCCTGAAGAATTGGGAGATCAGGTCGATATGGCCGAAAGGGCGTGGCCATCAATTTTGTGAAGAACGATGACATCCGCATCCTCCGAGATATCGAACAGTACTATTCCACTCAGATTGATGAAATGCCTATGAACGGTAGGAAATAATTTGTTCTTAGGGTTTTGTTTTTGTTTGTTTGAGAAGTCTAGTGTGAGCCCTTAGTTAAATTTACAAGTTTTCATTTTGTTTGTGTTTTCTCTCAGTCACTAACTTTTTTCACTTTCAGTTGCCGATCTGATCTGAAGAAACAATCTGCTGCACCGTAGATGGGTTGCAGGTTGTTCACCTGTTTTGTACTCCTGTTTGGAAATACTTAGGGGCAGCTTCTATTAAAGGGGTTTGTGTGAAATCTCTTCTCATAGCGCCCCCAGGAAAAGCTCCGGGCTCCTGCTGCTGTGTTTTCTTAACCACATGTAAATACTGCATTGCTCTAAGTCTTTTTCATTAAACATTTCAAACTTTTGCCACAAACTCCAGTTTATATTTTTTAAGGTACGACCACCTTTTCGGGTGACTTGCTGTGTAGTCTTGGGCGGGCCATTTCACTCCAGTTCTAGTCTTTGAAATGGAAATGGTAAACTGCCTGGCCTCTCCCTTCCCAGCTGGGTTGGAATCATCTCGATTTCCAGGGTTGGGGGAGCTTGGAAATACTTGAAGTTTATCAGGTGATTCTAGCTTAAGGCATGTGAGATTGTGTCGTTTACAAACAGAATTTCTTTTAACTGAAACCGTGACTGGGTCCTTGCTGCTCAGGATGGCTGCAGCCCAGCTGCGCCACCAGGACCGGGTGGGAATGCAGGTGCTCAGGCCCTGCCCTGCCCTGCTGGGGAAGCTCGCGGTTCACAAGAGCCGGTGACGCTGTTCATGCCGGTGTGTCAGGCCCAGGTGGCTTCCTGAGTTCCTGGCAAAGTGATTATGCAGGAACCAGGGACAGGTGCGTTGGGGGCAGTTAGCAGCAGCAGCAGGAATGACACCCACCCATCACGGCCTGCCCGGCAGCAATGCACGTGCGGGCGCGGGTTCCCTCGCTAGGACTTGCACGGCCTCAGCGGGACTGCCGTCAGCTCGCAGACGAGGAACCGGCCGGGTGTTCCCGCGGGCACCCTGGCAGCACAGCTGAGAAGGCGCCAGTGCCCGTGGGAATCATTCTGGATTCGTGGAGCACCGTGCAGGACCGGTGACCGGGCGAGGAGGTGGTGGGAAACGGGAATGGGCTTAGCCTACCTCACACGCTGTCTTGGAAAGGTGATAATGAAAAAAAAACCCAAAACAACATTCGTGACAATGTTCAGCTGTGCCAGAGACGGAGAAATGGCGGGTGATTATCAAAGACGTGAAAACCGTCGCTCCTAAGTGTCAACGGGTGGAGCGAGTGTCTGTGTTGCTGCTTTCAGCAGGTGCAGACTTCCGGGGAGCGACCTGGCCCTTGGGCAGTCAGGGCAGTGAACGGGTGGGTTCCCTTTGAGGGAGCGGTTCTGCTGCGGGCGATAAGGTCAGGGTTGCTGGCACCAGGGGAGAGGGTGTGTGAGGGGTGATGGGGCGTGCGCCTTGATGCAGGGGAGGGGCTGGGGGAGGGCCCTCGTGGAGTTCTGGGGCACAGTCACGGCCACGAGCCTTGCAGAGGCCAGAGGGAGGCAGCCATGACCTGTGGCGGTTGAGCCTGGAGTTGGGGGTGGGTCTGGTGAGTCTTGGGGGGAGATGGCTGTGTAGACCCCGAGGGGCTTCCCAGGTTCCTGGCATCCAAGGCAAGAAGAAAAGCCCTGGGTTATGTAACTTAATTACCAAACCGTAATCTCACCGCCGAAAGCAGAAATGTGTAGTTTTTTAAAAAGCCATCCTTAATCTTTCTATCCAGAGATAATCACTTAACAATTTGATGACTGTCCTGGTGTTTTAACTCATGTTGTACATCTGTATTTGTACATTAAGTATTTTTGACAAAAATTGTAACTCGCTTTGCCACTGTTGTAAATTTAAATTTTTCACTTAGTAATACGCCATAAACATTCCACCGTGTTAGAAACTTCTACTTTTCCACCGTGTGTACCATGCATCCCTTACTTGGGAAGCAGTTTTCCGATACTGTGTGTGCGCACGAGTATGTGATGATCCATTAGGATAAATAACCTTCAGAAGTGGTTTTTTGGATCAAAGTGTATTTTCCAAATTACTTTCCAGAAAGACTTTTGTACCAATTTATACTCCTTTTAGCAGTGTGGGGCCTGTTCCCAGAATCCCGGGTGTCACTGCAGAAATAGAATGGTGATGTTTACACTGTTGGCATATTTATAGTAATATTTAAAGACTGCCTAAAACAAAAGCAACAACACATATAGAAGTAAAATATATGACAAAATAGCACGAAGCCAGAGAAAGGCACAGGCGTGCACTGTCAAGATTCTTTGCTTGAAGGCAGATTGTGATGAATTAAAGATGTGCAACGCATGTAAAACTAAGTGATTTTTAGGTATGAGCCCTCAAGCAGTCAAAAAAGTGAAACAGAAATAGTCAACGTAGGAGACAAAATAGAATCTGAAACAACATTTGGTCGGAAAGAGCTGAGAAAGAGAAACAGAATGGATGAAGCAGATGGAGAGGGGACGAGAGGTGTGGCTAGGACCGGCACGGCCGCGTCCGTAACTCCAGTAAATGTGACCTGTCCGTCTGCAGTGACGGAGAAGAGCAAGCTAAGCCCAAAGCAAGCGGAAGGAGGGAATGATAAAGGTGAGAGTACGAATAAAGAAAGAAAAACAATGGAGACAATTAAAACCAAAAGTTGGTCCTCTGTAAAGATCAACAAAGTTGACAAGTCTTTAGTGAAACTGACCAAGAAAAGACGGTTCAAGTCACTCCGGGATGAGGGGGTGCTACTACCGTTGACCTTGCAGGATACAAAGGGTGTAAGAACAGTATGAATTGCATGCAGACAAATAGATACCCTGATAAAACGGACAAATTCCTGGAAAGAACCACCAGGACCGACTCAGCGAGAAATACAAAATCGGAACAGACCTACAGGTAGGAAGGCTGACGTGAGTGTCTCCACAACAAAGAAAAGCCTCGGCGTGAATTCTGCTAAACCTTTAAACAATTTTCACAAACCCTTTCAGAACACGAGAGGGAGCACTCCCAACTCATTCTGCGAGGCCGCAGTACCCGACACCGAGACAGAGACGTCACAAGAAAGGAAAACTGCAGCAGGTGCCCAGCGCACTGGGAGGACAGGGCCCCCCCGGCAGTTCTGCCCACTTGGACCGTCTGCTCTCGCCACCGCCCGTGCCAGGTGACGCAGCTAGGATCACTGTTGTGGCATTTGCTGGTTCCTGACGTCACACGCAGTTGTTCAGGAGCCCGAGGGAGCAGCCAAGGCAACGCCACAGCAGCTCTGCTAAGTTGAGCTGCATTTCACTTCCTGCACCCCCAGGCCCCTGCGGCTGGCGGATCTGTCCAATTAGAGCCTCTTGCCTGGCTTTCCCTCTGGCCACCGCCCCCACCAGGTCTCCAAGGGCAGGCTGTGTAGGGGACCCTCCCTTCTAGCTCCTCTCTGGGCCTCCAGGGTCAGGAAGAACAGAGATGAGGCCCCGCGGTGGCCGCTAGAGGGCTTCTCTGCAGGTGACACAGTCGATTATTGGTGTGTGGTTTGCACCATGGAGAGCTGCAGGTAGCTTAGACACACTTAGGGGCTGCCTGGGACAGCACCCCAACCTCTCCTGCGAGTGGGCAGGAGGGTGGATGTCTTCAGAACACCAGGGACCCCCAGGCCCCACACCAGGCCGCTATTGTCTGACACTCTTAAGATTCCCAGCTGGTTTCTAACATCAGCCCCAGGCTTCCTGATCATTCGCCACTAGTCGGGGAAAGAGAGCGTTTCCGTTAATTTATACCAATGTATAAAGGAGAGGAGAAACATCTCTACCCCAGGACTGGCTACTACACAATTCGCAGGGCCTCTTGCTAAAAAGTTATTAAGAATTTCAAGATGGAGAGAGTGGACCATTAAACCCAGGCACGCCCTCTGAGCTCGGGCCCTGTGGGCCTGCGTGGGTCACACGCATGAAGCTGAAGCTGGCCCTGGCCTCAGGCCCAAACTTCAACCAAGAGCATTTCGTCCCCAGCAACAGGCCTTGCTCTGGGGGCCCAGCTGGGAAGAGAGTGTGGGGGCTGGGCCGTGAGACCCGGGATGTCTTCCCCCGGGGCAGAGGGTGGGTGAGAACCTGGGCCAAACTCACCACCAAGGGCGTCACTTGGGGACAGACCACTGGCCTCTGCCTAAGGCCCTGTCCACGTGGGAGGCCCTTCTGAGGTCCTCAGGGCCACACCTCCCACCTATGTCTCCGAGGCCAGGCCCAGGTGGACCTTCTCCAGTCACCTGAGATGCGGGAGGTGGGGACCTGGGTGACGTGGGGCATGGGGGAGATGGGAGCAACACAACGTGGGGCGAGGTGGAGACGTGAAGGATGCTGGCTTGAGAGAGGCAGAGGACGGCACACCCCCGGGAGCGTCCAGGGCTTGCCAAGGGGCCGCCTGTTTCCCGGCCGTTGGATACACCCTCCCTGCCCTGAGTCCCAGAAGAGCCAGCAGAGGAGAGATCCCAAACGCCCCTTTATTAAAAACAACTGCACTTAAAAGATTAAGCATCGCCTGGGCCTGCGGATTCTCCCGAGGCTCCATCGGGCCTGGCAGGCAGCTTCTGGGGGAGCCTGCGGGGACAACAGAGCTCCGTCCTCTCACTGGGTCACAGCAGGCTCGCGGCAGGACCTCACTCCCCGCCCCAGCACCTTCTCTGGTGTCAGGGACAGAAAGCGGGTGGTGGGCTGGGGGACACGATCCTTTCAACGCCTGACAGAGCAACTCCGGAGCGCACCGCAGCTGCGGGATCTGGGGAGCAAACCTCAAACCCCGACCCCAGGAGGCAGACAGGACGGGCAACGCGAGCGTTCAGAGGACAGCAGGCGCCAGGCTGGGGGGACCCAAGGCATGCGCACAGCCGCCAGGAGCACCAGGCTCTGCCTCATGGGGACATCAGCCTCCCCCATAAGGATCAACCTGCTGCCACTGGCTAAGACCAACTGATGAGAAACTGCTCCCCCACGGACAGCGAGACGGGGACGTCCAGAATCTGGAAAAGAAAGAGGAAAACCTGAACCTGACAGCCCCCGACAAGAGCAAGACTGCTGGGACTTCGCGGATGGGGGGATGTGGGCGCGGGTCTGTCCAGCCCTGGAGAGGCCGCCTGTCCTGTTCCTGCCCAGCCGTCGTGGGGGACTGTGGCTCTTGGCACCCACCGGCCACCTCCCTGAGCCCAGCTGGCGTCACCCCCGAAGGCAGTCACAGGGAGAGGACAGGCGCAGCTCCTGTGGCCCGACCTGCCCACTTCTCCCCAAGGACCACGACCCTCTGCCCCTTGCCAGGACTCAGTGCCCCCGCCCTCGCCTACCCCGGGGCGCGAGAGCCCTCTTGCCTTGGTGTCGGGGCTGTAGGTGAAGGTGGACACAGGGACGCCATTGGAGAGGACCTGCTGAGGGGCCGTGGCCACCCCCAGGACGGTCACCTTCCGCAGCTGCAGGCCAGCCCCCTCCCCGCTGACGCGCACCGGCTCGTTCGTAACCGTGTTCTGACCCGAGTAGAGAGACAGAAAGACAAAGCATGGAGGTGACAGCAAATGGCTGGGGACTCGTGACGGCATCAGGGACTGGCTGCCCTCTGTGCAGACCAGGGCAGAGCTACCCGGCCCGCCTGGCAGAGCGGCTCCCCTCACACAGCAGGGCGGTCGCCCCGAGACAGCCCCGCCCCGGGAGCCTGGGGGTCCTTGGACTTACGTTCCTGGCCCGGAAGGCGACCAGCGTGTAGTCCCCGCGCTGCAGCACTCCCAGGCTCTCCCCGTCGTCCCAGAACAACTCCCCTCGCGCCTCCCCGCTCTCTGTCAGGGCCACAACCAGGGCCATGGGCTGCTTGCGGGACTCTGTGGTTGTGAGGCTGGGGCCCTGGGCAAAGGGGTGGACGCGGGACGTGAACACGGAGGCCTGGGGTGGGGGGGACGCTAGGCTGGGACAGTCCCGGGCTGCGGGAGACCAGGATCCACAGGACGCCCACTGCTGGGGGGCTGCGGGCCCGTCCTGACTGCCTGGCTCACTCCACTCAGGTGGGCCCGAGACCCTCCCCACTTCAAGTGCCACCCACAGCTGCAGGAGGCCAGGCGCTGGTGCAGCCTCCCACGTGCAGGCCTGCCGAGTGGCTGCCGGCTGCGCTCTGCCCTCGCGGGGCCGTGGCCCCCTCCTGCGCTGGCTGACAGCACTTTGGTCTCCCACCTGGGGTGGCCCCTCCTCAGAAGCCCCTCCCGAGCCTCTCCCTCCCCGGCTCCCTGTGCCTCCCCTGGGCTTGGCAGCGTGGTGTCCACCCTGCACCACAGCGCCCGGCCTGCGTACCTGCAGGGGGATGACGTGCCCTGCCCGGAGGTGGATGTTGATGGTGTCCAGTGGGGCTGGCAGCGTCACCCACTGCCCCTGGCTGTGGATGGGTGGCCTGGGGGGTGCTGGAGGTGGAGGTGGGTGGCTGCCAAGGGCCTCTACTGGCACCTGGAAGGACATATCCCCTTGAGAAGAGTCCCAGCAGTGCCGCAGACCCCACACTGTCCTTGGGAGCCGCGTCCTCCTGTTTTCCGGCTCTGGGCGGAGGCCCGGCAGGCCTGGCGCACACGGGCTGGGCTGTGACCTCAGGGGCAGATGAGGGCTCACCGTAGGGACCCTCCCGGCACTCAGTGTGGACAGAGCCCGGGAGGCAAGTTACCTGCTCGGTCCTTAGTTTTCTCATCTGGAAAATGGAGATGCCGCTAGGAACTGACGGATGGTGTGCACGGAGCCCCCAGGTGAGGGCCTGGCACGTGCCAGGAATCCAGAAACGCCCCCTTTCCACCACCCGGTCACAGCCGCAGGACAGAGGGAAGGGCCACCCTGGTCTCCCCAGACTCCTGGTGTGGGGTCCCCGGGACTCACCATCTGCAGGTCGTACCACGTGCCCGAGGGGATGTAGCCAGTCACTTCGGCCTTCCCGGCCTCCAGCACTGGGGTGATGAGAAGAGCTGCCCCCCACAGGAGCTGGCGGTCCACGGTCCAGGTGTGGGGGTCCTCAGGGAACCTTCAAGTGGCAGGGACAGGCAGGTGGGCATGGGGTCTGGGCTGGAGCAGAGATAGCCGTCTGTGGTCGGCATGCACACCCGCCGGGAGGCCCACAAAGCGGGAGCTCCCATCTGGGGAGCTCGGGGATCGGGGGACTCAGGTTACCAGGCAGGGCTGGCTGCAGCAGACTGAAGTCGACACCAAGGCCGACAGGACCCTCTCGCTGTCCGACACCAAGCCCAGGGGCCGGCCCTGGGCTTCCCTCTGTTGCTCACCTATTTCCGGTTCGTGGTCAGCTCCCTCCCCCGGGCACATGCAGACCACCCCTCCCTCAGCCAGGTCACTCACTCCAGGAAGAGGGGCCGGGCCACGGTCTCCCCGCCGACGTGGGCTCCGTAGAACAGCGTGTAGAGGTAGGGGAGCAGCGCATAGCGCAGGGCGAGGGCCTTCCTCATGGCCTGCTGGGCCGGCTCGCTGAACCTGTACGGCTCCTGGGGCTGCAGCCGGGGCAGAAAATGAAGCCCTGGGGCCACTGGGCCCCCGGAGTCTGAAGCCCGCAGACCTGGGCACTCCCTGGCCACCAGTGGGGGATGGGGTTTCCCAGGACAGGGTCTCGCTGGGTGGGACCCGGCCCTACCAGGCTGTGCAGGTCATTGTGGTTCCGCATGAACGGGTAGAAGGCGCCCAGCTGAGTCCAGCGCACGCACAGCTCCTCCGACGTGTTGCCCAGGAAGCCACAGATGTCAGCCCCGACCAGGGGCACCCCCAGCAGGTTAAACAGCAGAATTTCTGGGAGGGCAGAGTCAGGCCGGGCCTCAGGCTGCCCCTGGAGGAGCACATGTGCTCCGCTGGGCAGCCCCTTCCAGGCGGGTGCTCACCTGGCACGGAGTACGAAAGCTGCTCCCAGCTGCTCCACACATCCCCTGTCCAGTGGCCGGCGTATCGGCCGTGGCCAGAGAAGGTTGAGCGGGAGATCACGAAGGGACGCGTCCCTCGAGCCTTCACCAGGGCCCTGGGTGGTCAGGGGACACTGTGAGGGCCGAGCGAGTGGGACTACCCAGCAACCCTGTCACCACCCGTCTGGGTGGAGCACCTGGTGAAACTGGGAACCAGGAGGTGTCCGGGATGAGACAGGATGGAGGGGGAGGACGGCAAGGTCCCTGCCACTGTCTGCTGGGCTCATCAGTGCTACCTGGGCTGTCCTGACTACATTCGCAGACGAGCCACATCCCCCAGCCCTGCACGGTCACACGCCCCGGCGGGTGCAGACCACCCTGTCTAGCAACGCCTGGGTCCCTCTGCAAGCGCCAGGCATGAGGCAGGAGGCACAGCTCCAGCTCTAGGTGGGCGGTGCCAGGAGGGAGTTGGGGAGCAATGGGGGCCGTCCGGGCTTCTTTCCCCCGTGCCCAGGGCCCAGCAGAGGCCTGGCCCCTCTTCACAGCCCTGGCGTGGGGCAGGCTGCGAGGGCAGAGCCTCACCTGTGGGAGGCAATGGCTTCAGTCAGGCCGTAGAGGTTGTGCAGGTTGTAGTGTGTGGAGAGGAACTGGCGGCTGGAGGCACAGATGGTGGCCGCCTGGAGGGTCCCACCAACCACGCCTGGAAGAGGGGGCTGGTTTCTGAGGAGCTCCCCCACGGCGGGTCTAACCACACCCTCCCCAGGGACCCCTCCACAGGTGCCTCCCAAAGCTGCTCCCACTCCCCTGCGGGGCTGGCGCTCCTCCACGGACTGGGACACGCCCCTGTGCAGTCTCCACTATTCCCAAAGACAGGCTCGAGCTGGGCGCGAGGACTGGCCTCTGCGGACCCCAGGCTTCTCACGCACCGTCCCTGGACTCACAGGTACCCAGCCCTGAAGCCCCACCTCCGCGGGGTGACAAAGGTTCTCTGCCTGGCCACTTCAGTCTCAGCCTCCCGACCCTCCTCCTAGCCCGTCTGTGCACGTCCTTGTAAAATCCGCTGAGTCAGCTTAGCAGGAAGCCACATCCTCAGTATCTGACCACCCTCGGCCACCCCCTAGGGGATGTCCGGTCGCCCTGGCCTGTCTCAGCAAGAGTCCTTTTGGGTTGGTTTGGCCAGAATCCCCCGACCCAACTTCCCCCCTGATAACTTTCCACCCACCGCCCCACCTGCTCTTTGGCTGTAAATTCCCACTTGCCCCTCGGTGTTTGGAGTTGGGCCCAATCTCTCCCCCGTGCCAGACCCGGCTGAGGGGTCCCTGCACTTATCAAGGGGGTCCTCAGCGGAGTCTGCCCTGCCTGCCGCACTGTGTGTCACTAACACCATTTCCTTGAGCAAGGCTGCGCCCCTGCCCGTCCGTGTCTGCACCGCTTGGCTGGCGTCTCCCGACCTGACCTTCCTCCTGGGGTTCTCCTCCCCACTGCCCCTCAACCCCGATCTCATGGCTGGCGCTGCCCATTGCTTCTCAGGAATTAGTGCTCTCAGCCTCCCAGACCAGGCGCAGGAAATGCTGCTTTGAGCTGCGAACCCGCAGGCGGCACTCGGGCAGGCAGGTGGGAGCTCACCCGGAACATAGGGCGGGTTTTCCAGCTCGTTGCTGGGACAGCCGTCCTCAGAGCCCCTCACGAAGTTGGAAGGCTCGTTCATGTCCTGCAGGAGAAGATCCGGTGGTGGGTGTCCCTGCCCATAGCACAGAGGGCGGGGCTGGTCCCAAGGGGCCAGGGGGATGTCCAGGCTGGGGGTGGGGCTCTTACAATCCACATGCCGTCAAAGGGCACCTGGGCGTGGAACTCGGCCACCATGTCCTGCCACCAGTCCAGGGCCTTGGGGTTGGTGAAGTCGGGAAAGGCGGTGGGTCCTGGCCACACCTGGACGACAAGAGGTGCGTGGGGGGTGGGGGCTGGCCCCTCCCCAGAGCACGCACTGAGGCCCTGCCACGTCCTGCTCTTTGTCAACGCCCAATCGGCAAACTCGAGAGACCGGGCCCTGGGGTCAATGAACGAGTCTCTCCCCACAGGCACTGACGTGGGCGGGAGGGGCCCTGGCCCTGGGAGAACAGGGGGCCACCCCGACATGTCCACCGGAGGGGCTGGACTGCAGAACCGGAGACGTCATGAGGAGGACCTCGTCCAAGCCTGGAACCAAGTCCCAGGGCGCAACTCTGTAGAGCTTCCCCCAGGAAGGCCCCAGGGTGCCGGGAGGACAAGGAGGACCCCAGGGCCTCACTGAGGGTCTGCAGAGCTCACGGCTGGCTAGGCCCACTGCCCATGAAGTCACAGATCCGAGATGGAACAATGCCAGGTGGCATTCCTTGTCAGGAGCCGCCGTCACCCTGACTGTGACTCACCTCTCCCGATCTGTCCCGCCAGACATGACAGTTTGCGAAATGCCACCCCTCTTCCTGAAACAGCTGTCCTGTTCCCACTGGCTGGTGGCCTCTGCTTTCTGCCCTTTTGTCCCCAGACCTCACCTACCTTTCCAATCAGCGGCTGCCCAGTCTCGTTGGTGATGAAAACCCCCCTCCGCAGCCCCTCGTCGTAGGGTCTGTAGCCCCCGGGGGGGGCCGAGCTGCTGATGGCAGGATCCTGGGAGCGAGAGAAGCCAGTCAGGAGGCGCAGGACGTGGCCCAGGGCCTTGGCACCAGGCACCGGGAATGCAGGGAAGGCCCTCAGGGCAGTGCTGGCAAGTGCAGGGCAGGGGACACGGCCGTGCAGGTACACGCACACATCCACCTGGCGCAGCCGGGAGGCTGAGGGGACAGACCGGGACATGAGCACCACCCTCCTTCAAGCTTCCTAGAGTGTCACAAAGGTTCTACAGTGATCATTTATTTCTTCCATAATAAAAGAAAGTAAAGAGAAAAGGTCTGTGTTCACCCTCCCTGCTCTGAGTGGCCACTAAGTTTGCAGCTGTCAGAGCAATGACAGAAACGTGTGACATCAGCACGATTCCAGACCTCTCAGCAACTGACTTGACTCTCCTCTGCCGAAGGGGGTCCCCGTGGTGGCGACCACTTGGTCTTCCCAGCTCCCCTCACGCCCCTCTGGCCGGAGGGCCCGGCACCGGACTCCGGCTGGACCAGCCTTGGACGAGGGAAGGTTCTGTGTGCCGGGCGACCCAGGGGTCCTGCCCTGGGCAGCTGACGGAAGTGCCTCCTTCCCTCCTTGCCATGAGACAGAGCTGCCTGAGGGCGAGGCAGGCCCAGGAGACACGTGGAGCCTCCACAGTCCCGGCTGCCCCCACGTCCTGCACTTTCCAGTGCTGGCGACATCAGCTTATTTGTCCCCACCTTTTGCTTTCAGGCAGTTCAGGTAACCTGTAAGTGAAGAGTCCTGAGAAACAGACATGTTTCCAGGGACCCTCGAACTGGGCCTCGGTGGACAGCAGGGGCCAAGCCTGTAAACCTGTCCATATTCCTTCTGTATCAAAGAGACCCTCAGAAGTCGTTGCCAGTGGCCACGGCAGGGAAGACACCACAGAGAGGGATGGGAGAAGCACTCACCACGATCATCATGTACCGCCGGCCGCCCTGGTGGAGCTCCTGCACCATGGCCGGGAAGTCCTTGAAGCCATCTTTGTTGAAGGTGAAGTCCCTCCTGGAGTCCATGTAGTCCAGATCATTCCACTGGACGTCCTGCGGCAGCACAGGAGCCGCTGCTGGGGCCTGGGAGCCGTGCCCAGCCCTCGCCTCCCCGCCCACCCCGCGCACTCACCAGCGGGAAGTGGGCCTTGGTCATGTTCTCCACCACCTGGCGGGTGATGGCGGTGGAGGAGTAGCCCCAGCGGCACAGGTGGAAGCCCAGGCCCCAGTATGGTGGCATGAACGGGTACCCTGTGGACGGAGCCGGTCGGTGAAAGGGGGGGGTGGGGGGCGCGAGGCGGGGGCTGGGGCGGGAGCAGGCCGTACCCACGACATCCAGGTACTGCCGCACCACGCTCTTGGGATCCGGGCCCAGGAAGACGTAGACATCCAGGATGCCGCCTGTCGACCTCCAGCTGAGGGCCGGGCTTGGCTGCAGGACCACGTCTGGGGAAGCATCCCTGGGGCTCAGGGACAGACACCCCACCCAGAGGGCCCTGAACCCTGAAGATGGGCCACCCACCCGTCAAAGAACGAGGCAAAGAACGAGGCTCCCCCATGGGGAGCCGGTGTGGCCTGGCGGGGTGGGGTGGGGGCAGCCATGCCAAGCCCAGCTTGCTGTGGAACCAGCGCAGGAGGGAAGGACACAGAGCAGCAGGACCTGAGGCTCCTTCCTGGCCTCTGCTCACCTCTACGGTGGGGGTCCCAGAACCCCCTTAGGGGCACAGACGGGCAAAGCAGGGAGAGGCCTCAGCCCACCAGACTCACTTCTCAGATGAGAGGGGGAGGCCCAGCCCCCTGCCCAGGGCAGGCGACTCACCCATGGCGTTGCTGTTCAGGAGGAACACCCCATGCGCCAACCCACCATCCTCCAGTGCCAGGTAGAAAGGGTGGGACCCATAGAGGTTCACGTTGGGCTGCGACACACAGGAGATGGCACCTCAGCCCCTGTGATCCCAGACCCCGCCCCCCACCCCCCGTGGCTGCTGCTCCTGTACCGTGGGGGCGATGTCCCGGTTCCAGAGGGTGACCTTGGCCCAGCTGGTGCTGAGCATCAGGGGGCTGAGGTGCTCGGCCAGGCCCGCGAGGTACTGGGAGGGCAGGGAGGTGGAGAGCTGCAGAAACTGGTCGGCGAAGAACAGGGGCGCCACGGTGGTGTTCAGCCTGCAGGGCAGAGGCCAGGCTCCCTCGCACCCTCCCAGAGAGCACCAGGAGGCTGGAGGGGCCTGGCCAGCTCAGACGTGCTGACCCAGAGACAGGCGGCCATGCCAGGTCCAATGAGCCCAGCACCCAAACCCAGGCGTGAAGCACACCGAGGGCACGTTCAGAGGAGGCATGCTGCCCCGCCGGCCCGTGCCATCCCAGATGGGTGTCACAGCCACGGAGCCTGAGTCCACGGCGAACCCCAGGACACTTGGGTGCATCCAGTACCCAGGCACGGCCCACACATTTGCTCATTCTCTCACACACGCCTGCCCAGGGCCCACCGTGGGGCAACCCGGGCTAGCAGCTGCGGCCAGGAGTGAGGGAAATGGAAGGACTCCTGCCACAGCAGAGGACAGCAGTGACCCAGACACGCGCCATCAGATGGGGACGTGAGCCCTGGAGGGACGCAGAGCACAGCGAGGCCCCCTCACTGCACGGTGCCTCAGTGTCCTTGCCTGGAACGTGGGGATGGAAGTAACACCTACTTCTGAGTTGTCACAGGGATCACACGAGTTAATGATTACGCACCCAGTGCACAGTGAGTGGCGTATCAGTATTTGATAAATAAAATAATAAAACCAGGCGAGAGTGCAACGCCTGGGGTGGGGGCGCCACCTCAGACTGAGCAGGGTGTCTCAACCTCGGCATCACTGACATCTTGGGCCCGGTCACCCTCTGTGGGGCCGTCCTGGGCACCCCCAGTCTTGGCCCACTGGATGCCAGTAGCACCCCTGAGCTGTGGCAGCAAAGAAACGTCTCCTGACGTTGGCAGACTTTCCCGGGGGAAAATCCACACCAAGAACTGGGCGCGTCAGGTGGAGGCCCTGGTGGGTGAGTGCTGGGGTGGTCCAGGAACAGCCAGGAGGCCCCCCTGGGGAGGGTGGACAATGAGGGGTCAGAGGTCAGTGGCAGGCAGGGTAACCCCACTGAGGTAGAGGCACTCACAGCACCCGGCCATCCAGCTTCCGGCACACGACCACCCCAAAGGGCTCCTCTGAGAACTCCACGCTGTAGAGCGGGGACAGTGCCCGGCTGCGCACACGAGGGGTCTCCAAGGGCACCTCGTAGCGCCTGTTAGCGGGATCTTTGATCTAGAAGGAGAGAGGGAGGTGGAAGAGTAGCCCCCTGCCCCCTGCCCAGAGCACAGCCTGCTCCGAGCGCTCAGGTGAGGCCTAGTGCGGCTACCTCGGTGTCCTCATCTACAGAGCCAGAAGGACCCCTCCCCTGGGTTGCCAGGTGAAATACAGAACACCTGGTAACTCTGAATTTCAGATCAATAACCAATAGTTTTTTGGCATAAGTGTGTCCGAAACATTGCATCCTTACACTTAAAAACAAATTTCTTCGTTACCTGGAACTCAGGTGTACTGGGCATCGGTACTTTTATTTGCTACGTCTGGCAGCAAATAAAACCTTCTTCTCCCTGATCTACCATTTCATAAAGATGAAGGAGTCCTGAGCCTCCCTTCTCGAACACCTGTCACTGGGTCTCCACCTCCCCGAGGGAGCCACTGGGTCTGCTCACCCCTCAGCTCCCACTAAGGGCTCGACACACAGTAGCACAACACACGCTGCTTGTGAAGTGCTTATGTGTCCCTCCGGTGTCCCTGCCAGCGCGTACTCTCCCTGTCCTCTGCCCGGGCCCCGCTCCTGCCCACCGTGAAGTGCAGGCGGCTCTCCGTCTCCATCAGCACGTCCAGCCGCAAGGACAGGACATCCTTCGGGAAGAAGGTGGGGGTGGAGCGGGTCAGGGTGGCCGTGTAGCCCGTTTCGGAGGAGCTCAGGTTCTCCAGCTTGTAACTGGGGAAGCTGGGCGGGAAGAAGCACCAGGGCTGCCCCATCTGGGCGCCCCGTGGGTCCCGCCTTGCTGGGACATAGCAGCAGCCGCGGGCCTCGCACTGCTCCTGGGTGATGGCCCTGTCCGGGGCACAGTCGAAGCGGCTGTTGGGCGGCACGTTGCACTGTGTGGGTGCGGGACGGCCAGGGTGCTGCTGGGCGTGCCCAGGCCCTGGCCCGCTGGCTTCCTGCTGGGCAGCTCTGCGAGTCTCCTCCAGGACTGGGGAGAAGCCACCCAACTCTTGGGGGACCACCAGGAAATCACGGAGCAGGATGTGCCCCAGGAGGGCAGTGGTGGCCAGGCAGATGAAGGTGCAGACCCCCAGCAGGAGACGGGTGCAGGGCGGCCACCTCACATCCACGGTCAGGGGCTGCCTGCCCATGGCGGCTGCCGGCAGCGTGGACAGCTCCGGAGGCCTGCGGGGAGAAGGGACCAGGCTCAACACCCAAAGCAGCTCACCCTCCCTGCCAGAGACCAGGTGAGCAGCCCCAGGCAGGGTGGGCCAGCCCTGTTTAGACTGCAGGGGCGGGGGGGGGGCCGCAGGGAGAGAGAAGCACCAAATAGGGGACTGCAGAATACCACACTAAGGCTTCTAAAATGTTACAAAAAGACCAAGCGAGATGGGTTGGCAAGTAAAGGACAAGCCACAACAGCAGGTGGAAGGAGCCTCACTTCTGCATAAATGTCATGACTCTGGTTATTAACTTTTGGCCAATGGGGTGTCAGCGGAAGTGATTCTGGCAACCCCTAACTACTTGGGGGACCCGCCACCTTCCCTCAGTCCCTTTCCTGTGGACCAGCACACGGTGGCAAAGCATACAACAGAAGGGGTCTGACCTCTGACGACTTCGCAGACCAGAGCCCCTCCTGGCCCTGTGGCCCAAGGGGAGAAACAGGATCTCGCTATGGCAGCTGTACCTGGAGACCCGCAGGTACCAATACAAGGATGTGAGGTTCAGATTAACAAGTGATCGTTACCTCGTTTTGTGTATCTGAATGTTCTAAATATTTTATAAAGAACATTGCATTAAGCCGGGCGCGGTGGCTCACACCTGTAATCCCAGCTCTCTGGGAGGCCGAAGCAGGTGGATTGTTTGAGCTCAGGAGTTCGAAACCAGCTTGAGCAAGAGCGAGACCCTGTCTCTACTAAAATTAGAAAGAAATTAATTGGACAACTAAAAATATATAGAAAAAATTAGCCAGGCACGGTGGCGCATGCCTGTAGTCCCAGCTACTCTGGAGGCAAGGCAGGAGGATCGCTTGAGCCCAGGAGTTTGAGGTTGCTGTGAGCTAGGCTGACGCCACGTGGCACTCTAGCCGGGCAAGACAGTGAGACTCTGTCTCAAGAAAAAAAAAAAAAAAGAAAGAACATTGCATTAGTCCAACTCCAAGAGCAGATGGGACGCGCAAGGATTTTATCAAGGGAGCCCCTCTGGTCTGTCTGAGAGAGAATGGCAGGGAGCCAGCAGGTGGGGAGGGCCACCTTCAGGTGCAAGCCTGACCCCAAGGAAGGAGAATGAGTGTTCCTAGTGGCAAGGCTGTGGGAGAGTGTCCATGAGGGGTTCTCAAACCAAAGTTGGACATTAGAGGGGTCTGGTCTCTGAGGAATGGGCCTCGGAGCAGCTTCAGGGATGATTTCAGAGCACAGGAAGCTCCCTGCAGCGGGAGGTTGTGAGACACATGCTCAGGGCTGCCACCAACACTTAGGTACGGGAAAAAGGTCACACACCAGACAGGAACACAGGGCCCTGAGGAATCTGATCTGTCCTGGTCACAGAAGGGTGGGTGGGGAGTGTTCCACCCGGCAGCAGAGCTTGGCTTGCCACCATGGGCCACTGGTAAATCAGGGCTCTTTGGGCTCCACAGTAACACTCACACTTCCGACACCAAATCCGTGGGGGTTTCTTCCGCCACTCTCCAGTCAGCGGGCGTCCTGCAATTCCGTGCAGTTCCGACACCACCTGCCTGGATTCAGCACAAGCCCCACGGCTAAGGGCTCAGTCCCATGAGACTGCCCCACTCAGATGCCAGTTCCAGGTCCCAGCTTGTCACTTGTACTTCTGGTGACTGCTATAAATTCAGGAGTTCCCATAACCTCAGAAAAGTGTTTTTCTTACATTTGCTGGTTTGTTACAAAGGACATGGGACACAACTCAGGAACAGCCCAAGGGAAGAGGTACATAAAGCAACGCTGGGGGGTGGCAGCGCCTGTGCCCTCTCCAGATGTGTCCCCTCCCTGCACCCTGAGTGTTCACCAACCTGGAAGCTCCCCCAGCCGTGTTCAGTGGTTTTCAAGGGAGCTCCCAGTAGGCAGGCAGAGTGGATTAAACATTGGCCACTGGTGATGACCTTAATTTCCAGCCCCTCACCTCTCTCTGGAGGTGGAGGTGGGGGTGGGGTCGGGGTGGGAGTCCCAACCCTCTAATCAGGCCTTGGTCTTCCCGTCCCTGTCCTGAAGCTTCCTAGGTGCCCCCAGCCAACAGCCATCCATGAGCAAACACAGGCACTCTTATCACGCAGTTTCCAAAGGTTTCAGGTGCTGTGTGCCAGGAATGAGGGATAAAGACCAAATACGGGCAGAGGGAACTCAGAGCTGGTCCTGGGGTCCACACTCGGGATGTAGACCTCCCGGACTCCAGGGGTTCAGACTCAGGACCAGGGCAGGCCCAGGCACCTCTCAGAAACTGCAGGGGTGGCTGGGGTCACTGGGGACATGACCAGGACTGATCACGACGTCCCTCAGAAGAGGGAAGACACCCTAGATATTTGGAACAGGCGCCTCCAGCCCGAGCTCCGCTCCCGTCTGCAGCCAAGCTTAGCAATCCGGAGAGATACGGGGAGGGCTTCAAGGTCAGGGGCTCCAGCTCCGGGCTCGGGGAGGACGCCGGACCCGCCGCGGGTCCAAATCCGCTTCTGGGGTGTTGACACTGGCAGCCCGGGCAGAAGTCAGGTGTCTCCCCATCCCCGTACCTCAGTTTCCCCTTTCCCCCGTGAGATGAGGCACGCACAGAGCCCTCCTCGCTGAGCCCTGGGCGGATGGACGAGAATCTGGACGTTTCCGGGACTCCCGTGCTACGGGGGGAAGGGAGGGTCGCTACCCTACCAGGCCTCACCGGTGGGACCCCCTCCCCCGCCGCGCGGCCTCGGCCACAACCTCCTCAACTTCTCCAACCGGGAAGCCGCCAACCGACCGACCGGGCGCCCCGCCCCAGCCCCAGCCGGACAGGGCCCGACGCCGCAGGTCTGCCTGGGTCCCGCAGGCACGGCAGCTCACCTCCGCGCACGCGCGCGCGGCCCGCCGCGGGGACTCTGGTGTCCGAGCCGGGCGTGCGCCGGGGCGGGGCCGCGGGGTCATGTGACGGGGCCGCCCGCGCAGGCGCCCGAGGCGAGAGTGCGCGACCCCGCTGCGCCCCCTCGCGGCGGCTCCGGCGAAGCAAGCCGGGTGCTCCGGCGAAGCAAGCCGGGTCCTTCGGCGCATCCCGGCGCTGGCTCCGCGTCCCACTCCTACTCCGGCCCTGGTGCCATACCCGGGTCCCCCGCTTCCCGGGACCCCGCTCCCCGACCCGGGTCCCCGCTTCTCCACCCGGGCCTCTGCCCGGCCGGGAAGGCATCCCAGAGGAGCGCGCACCTTGCCGGGAGAGGCCCGCCGGCGCCTGCGGCGTCGCGCCGTTGCCGTTTCCTTGGGGTCAGAGGTGGGTCGTGGCACCTGCTGGCCCCGTCCCGGCCCAGTCCCTGTCCCTGCAGCTGTTAGGACTTCGTAAGCGCCGGCCAAGCCGCGGTCCTGCGAATCCAGCCCGCAGGACGGAGACGTCTCCGGAGAAGCAGACAAAGGTGCTCAGCGTGGAGAGGTTAAAAACAGCCAGAATTTGGGAGCCCCTTAAATTCTCTCCGCAATTTACATTTATTCTGTAAAGAAATAATCAAAACATGTGATAACCTATAAAACCAACGTTTACGAAAACGTTGACATAAGGAATTTTTTCATAAAATGGGAAAGTGCTTACATTAAGATGAGCACACTTTTAGAAGTGAGACACAAAAACTGAGTGAAGTCTGAGCTTAACTTGCCAGACGGAATGTATGCTCAGAACAGTCCCGGAGCGGAGGCGCCAACACATGCAGCGCGGTGGCCTCTGGGTGGGCTTAAGACCTCCCCCTGCACCTGGCTGCAGGTTCTGTGTTTCTTCAATGTTTTAGAATAAATACGCCTGACTCCCATATTGAGAAAGAGATTTTTTTAATTCTTCTGCTGAAAGGTTTGAAGAAGTGAAATTATTTTATAGAACATTTTTCCTTTAAACTGCAGTGAAGCCAGTGGGTAGTACTCGGAAATGCAGGGGTGTGGAGAGAGCACCGGGTCCATAATGAAGACGGGCCTGCCTGGTGGCACCTGCAGTCCCAGCTACTCGGGAGGCCGAGGCGGGAGGGTCCCTTGAGCCCAGGAGTTCGAGACCACCCAGGGCAACAGCCAGACCCCATCTCAAAATAAAAATAGTGAAGAAGAGACAGGTGGGCAGACGGGGCGTGGTCTCTTAGTGTTTACCGGGTGGTATGCTGTTACTGCAGCCATCACCTGCTTCCAGAAATGACCTGTCTGGGGTCTCTGACTTTCTCCTGCAAGCTGTGCATGTGAATTTAACTCAAACTGGACGTGAGGGCAGGAAAAGGGACCTGAGTTCTCTGGGGGTGGTGATGGCAAAACCCGGGGGAGAGTTGGTGGGTTTTCAGGTCTCCTGGTAGAGGGGGAGCCGAGGGATGAAGCAGCCTCCGAGGCCACCGGCCAGGTGCACTGCGGCTTCCACCCTTTGCTCGCCGACAGGGTAGTGTGCTGGCACAGGCCAGCAAGTATGCAAAGAGCTTGTGTGGACCCCGGGGCCTCACAAACAGAAGGGTTATTTGGACGGCGAGGTCCAGCGTGGGGTGTGTGTCTGCAGCCCCCGGGCACGGCCTTCGCCAGCAGATGCTCGCCGGAAAGCGTCTGGTTGGAAAGTCAGGTTTTGGTTAAACTGCGGAGTGACTAAGCAATTCCTGCGGGTGGGCTGGCTTATCTATTTCTCTTAAGTGGTGTGGAGCGGAGGGCACACGTGGTTTATAGGAACACAAAAAGATTCTAAGTCCCTCATAATAAACAGGTCTCTGGATCTCTTTCTTGTGGGGGCAGCCGTGGAAGGTGGGGTCCCGGCTGCTCTCTATGATGGCCCCGGCGATTCGAGCTTGCTGGCAACCTTCTGGCTGACCTTGTGCAGGGCCTTCTGGAACTGAGGGTACTCGTCCTGCACTTGGTGGAGGATGGTGGCGATTAGGGCCAGCCGGTCATCCAGGCGCCTGCGCTCCAGCTGCAGGGACTGCTTGGAGCGGAACAGGAACACGTACCTCCCCTCCTTCACCGCCTGCAGGTGCTTGGCACGCGTCTGCAGGGCCACGATGTCCGAGAGGTTCTGAGTGGGAAAGAGACCCTGTGTCAGGCTATGCTGATTGGGAGGAGGCCACCCGCCGGCCCCCCACATAAAGTCGGATGTGAGGAGAGGAGACCGCCCCCCGAGAGGGTGCACCTATGAGGCCACCGCCCACTGGGTTGGAGCCTCTTGGTCCCCCCCGCCATCTAGAAGACATTCCTGGCACCTGCTATGTGCACGGCCCCTTGTTCTCCCGCCTGCCTCAGTTGACCAGGCTGGGACCTTGGAGTCACACTCAAGCCCTCTCTTCTGCCCACACCACGTCCAGTCCAGCGGGAAATCCCAGCGGGGCGGCTTCTGGATTTTGTATGTGCAGAATCCGGCAGCTTCTCACCAGCCACCTGGTCCCTGCATCCCCATCCTCCTGCAGCACTGTGGTGGCCTCAAACAGCGTCCTGTGTCCACCCTTGACCCCACCTGCCACACCCAATACCAGAGCCGGAGGATCCCTCGGGAGCCCCCGTTACGCCTCCTGGCAAAGCCCTCCCCTCGAAGAAAAGCCCAAAGTCACAACCCTCTGCCCACACCCCCAGGGCCTGCCTTTGCTGGGCCATCCCCTCTGCCTGGTGCGGCCCCTACCTTGCATCCCAGAGTCTTGACTAAATGCCGTCAGCTCTGCGTGGCTTTCCTGGACCACCCAGCCCAAGGCCTCGGTCCCCTGGCCCTCCTGACGCCCCTTCTCTGCTTCGTTCCTCTCCAAAGCATTATCCCCATCTGACACACCCTCTCTTTTTATTTATTCTGTTCATCACATCTCCTGCCCCCAGAATGTAACTCCAGGGGTCAGGGGCTTTTGTCTGTTTTGTTCTGCTCTGGAGCCCTGGCACCCAGAACGGAGCCTGGCCCGTGACAGGCACAGGGTCAGTATTTGTTGAATGAGCGAATCACAAAGCCACAGACTGCGGCAGTGCGCGGTACTGTTTCAGCTGCACTTCACTGGGCCAGGAGAGGCCTCACTGAGAGTGGCACACACATGGCCGAGGTGCCTTTAGCCCTAGTGACCTCCTGGGACTTGTTTACCTGTCGCTTCAGGGCAGCGAGCCGGTTGAGGTCGGCTTCCAGCGTGTCCAGGTCGGACTGCATCATCGACAGCTGCTTCTGCTTCTCCAGGAGGGCGCTGCTCGAGCTTCTTTGTGCTTCCTCCAGTTCCAGGACAGTTTTGGTGCACTCCTCGGTGGCCTAGGAGGTAAACAGGTCCCTGCTGGGCCCCTGCATCCTGGCTACTTGGCAGACAGACAAGGGGTTGGGCCATGAGGACCTGCCAGGTGCCTTCTGTGCCAGCCGCCGGGAGGATCCCTGAAGGGGAGTCAGAGTCACTGCCCTTCGGGGACCTGTTACCTGGAGAGGTGTGAGCCTGCGAGGCGCCCACAGCGCAGACTGCTCCCCTGAGGCAGGTGTGGCTTAGACCCGGGGGGCCTGAGAGGTTCTGGGTGCCTCCTCCTACAGCGGGTCTGTCTGCTTGGACATGGGGACTGGGGACAGCTGTGCGCCAAGAGCAGGGGCCAGAGGTGTCTCGGGGCAGAGGTGGGCTGGGGAGCGTGGGAAGGAGGGGCGAGGCCTCTCTGCAGAGTCCCCACCGGACGCGGGCTTCAGGGGCATCTGTGGCAGACAGGAAGGGGACGAGGCCAGCGCCATCAGCCTGGTGTGGGTTCCACCGTCAGGGGAAAAGAGAAAGAAAAACCTGGTGGCGTTTGGTGGCTGACGGGCCCAGGCGTGGAGAGGGAGAAGAGACAACGGTGACTCAGAGTTGGCTGGACACGGAAGGACAGAGCGGGACTGGCAGGGTCCAGAGAAAGGACCTGTCTGTGTGTCAATGGTGGTTGTGTCGGGTGTGGCTCAGGGGCAGGGGGCCTCGGGCGCTGTGTGGGTGAGGGGCAGGTGTGGGGGTCCTGGTGGGGGACCGGGAGGCACATAGGGCAGTGAGGGGAGACTGGGAGCCAGGACAGGAGGCCGAGGAAGGGTGGACATCAGGAGTTGTCACCATGGCCAACAAGGACTGAAAAGAGGCTTCTCTGCCTCTCTCCAGAAACTTCCAGAAACTTCCAGTAACTTCCAAATGAGCAGGTCAAGCATGTCTGTCATTTTCTGCTAACCTTTCCCTATATGGGACCTACCCCAAAGGGCCTATCTCACCACTCTCCATGTAGTTCTCTGGGTGACCCTAAAAGGTGGGTACCTATTTTGCAGGTCAGTAAACCAAGGCACTGAGAGGTCAGTCTGCCCAGCCACGAGTGGAACAGTGGGGCTCTGAGGCCATGCTCTCAGCTGTCCCTAGTGCCACACGGCCGGGCAGAGGAGGTCTGATCCCTGGCCTGGCGATGGCTGGGGGGTGGACATGGGGTGGCACTGGCTTGGCCTCTCCCAGGGCAGGTCATGCCCCTCATGCTTGGTTAATACTGCCTTGGGGACAGGGACGTGAGCTCTCGGGGAGTCCCCAGCTCCAGCTCAGGGCCTGGCCGCATGGCTCTCCCTACAACACCCTGCCTCTCCGATGCCACTCGGTTAAGCAGAAAGCGGTGGGAATATGGCCGCCTGTGGCCCTGCGCTGCTCCCTCCGGGTGTGGGCGTCCCACTCATCCCGAGACAAACCCCCAAAGACAGGCCCCGAAACAGCGGCAGTCAGCACCGCCCAGAACACCTGCTGAGCACACAGCCCCTCTGACAGCCACCACACCTGCACCCCCGACCCAGCTGGGTCACAGGTCCCCCAGCCCCATTGCCAGCGCAGAGCAGGTTGGTTCTCCTGGCTCCAGGTGGGGCTCCCCCATCCCCACGGTGCCCACTGGCACCTCTGTCACAGCCACAGCCCAGCAACACCCACTGCAGCTTGCGGGAGGGAGGACAGTGTGGGACAGGGTGGGGGCAGGTTCATCGGGAGGACAGCCCTGGCCAGCTGGTGGGGGTGGTGCCGCACGCTGACCACGTGCAAGGGACACCAGTGGACGCCAGAGCAACACCCCATCTCCAACAATGGACATTGCGCCTGAGCAGGAACACCCTTCTGGAATATTCCTGGGGTCACAGAGGGAGATCAGGTTGTTTAGACCCCTCTTCCCCGTCGCACTGCTCCCCACCTTGTGCACGTCCCTGATTTTCCGGCGCAGCTCAATCTGCTTGTGGTGGAAGTCGGTCCGGGTGAGCACCTTCTGGCCCGTCTTGCCCTGGCCTTCGGCCTGTGTCACGATTGTCTCCCTGCGGGCGACCGCCAGCTCCATGTCGCGGATCATCTTCTCCTGCTGCTTCAGCAGCTGCCCGTGCCTGACCTGGGACATAGGACAGAGGGGCTGGGGCAGGGCCGAGGTGCCGGCTGCACAGAGGGTGGCCAGGGCGGCCCTGGCGTCCTCCACTCGCACCGTCTTAGGTCCTGCAGGGAAATAGTGAGAGGTGCCCCGCCAGGGGAACAGGGTCTGGAAGTAACGTTATGGGGAAATCTGATTGGTACTGTAGCGAGGTTAGTCTCCTAGCTGTGACAAATGCACCGTGGTTTCATCAGACAGTGACATCAGGAGAAGCTGGCGGAGGGTCTGCAGGCCCGGGGCTGGGGCTTGGGTTGTGGGACCTTCCTGGAGCCACAGAAATATGACAGTGGCTACGTAGATATGTGCGCCTGGCAGAACCCATCAACTGCGGGTTTCAGATAAGCATATTTTGTACTTTCCAAGTTACGGCCAGAGTTGAATTAAAAAAAAACAGAACAGGCAGGAATCCCCAAGTTAAGGATGGTGGAGGGAGATGGAGCTTGTCCAGGTTTAAAAATGTGTCACAGAGCGACAATAATCAAATGCTCTGGTATTGCTGCAGGTGTTGCCAAAGTGGTCGTCCCAGCAGCCCAGAGGGAGCACACAGCAAGGACAGTGTGGAGTGGCGGTGACACATGCGGGGCTACCGTGTGAGCCGTGTGGCCTTTCAGTGCGGTGAGACAGCAGGCTTCCACGGTGGCCCTGGCTGGGAGGAAACAGAGAGCGACCCTATTTGCAACATGCCCAACAGAAATTCCGGGTGGACCACGCGCCATGTACGTGCAAACGGTTCCAAAGAACATGGGAATGTATGTGTGTAGCGCCACGCTGGGGACTTCTTCCACAATTCAGGAAACCCAGAAGCCGTGAGGAGGAAGACTGACCCTTACACGGCGTACACGCTAAAACTCTGCGTAGGGAAAAGCACGCGACCCACACACACACCACACACCACACACCACA
>CAUYSK010101589.1:0-66795 GCA_963575035.1 Avahi laniger
GGAAAAACATGGTCAACTTCATATGAAAGAAAATTTCAAGAGGGGGAAGATCTTCTTAAGCGTGACTCAAAACTCAGAATCATAAAAGAGTAACAAATTTGAGTATAGAAAAATATAAATTTCTGAGTGTGGAAAAATAACGGAAACAAAGTCAAAAACAAATGACAAGGTTTTGATTTGCATTTCTCTAATGATTACAGATGTTGAGCCTTTTTTATATGATTGCTGGCCATTATAGAACCAGAAAGATTTTTAAATCTTGGAGTAGGATCCAATAGCATGTGACATATATTATAGTTATTCCTTTATGAAATGGAAAAAGAACAGAGTGAAATGAAAAAGCAAATATGTCTTTACATTTGAGAGATAGCTGAATAGACATTTCAGTCTGATCTCACAGAGGTATGAGTGTTTCTTTTAAAATAGTTAATTAGTGAAAAGTCTCATTTTTCTCTGAGCTGTAGCTTTCTTCATTACAGGGATTAATGGGAACTGCATTTAAATCTAATGGATATAAATCCATTATTGCTAGATACTTATAGACTATCTATTACGCATTTGACCCTATTCTGAATGGAGACAGAGGCTAAAGAAAATACATAAGATACTGATCCTGTCCTCAAGGTGCTTATAATTATGTCTTATTATGTTGAGGAAATAAAATTCCCATGCAGACTCAATAAAAATGCTACAAGTCAGAATATATTTTTTTGCTAAATTGAGAGATACAGGTATTGAAGGAGTTCAGAGGAAGGGAGATAAATAGAGAACGGAATGGTTAGAGATGTGAATGATAGGCATAATTTGGCCGAGGAAAGAGAATGTCAGGTGAAGAAAAAACAAATACATGAAACTACAGAGATAAAATAAGATTGAATGTTTCTTTGTTGGAGGGTGGTAGAGACCAGCCTGGAGAGTGAACATGCTGGGGAGAAGAAAGAAATAAAGTTGAGCTGCTTGAATATGAAACATTATGAAAGAGATTTCTTAAAATCTTTCAAATCTTTTCCAAAAACTATAATTCTACAATTCTATTATATTATGATTTTGAATAGCACATAAACCATTTGATCCCTGGTTATGTGAATAAAGGTAGCACTTTGCACAGGCCAACTAGCCATACCTTAGCACAGATTTTTAACTTCCTCTTCTCCATCATTAAGATGACCTTTTGCTCCAAGGATTGAGCAAGGGACAAATGCAAAAAAGCAATTGTCCCATTTGGGCAGTTGGTCATCAGTTGTCAGTCTAGCTTCTAGCAGAATATCTAAATTTTGTGCAAGAAAACAGCTTTCCCAAGGCTCTGGGGCCCTGAATATTGGGATGATAACCCAGGAATCAATGATGCAACACAGGGAAAGGATTCTTACATCTGTGAATCTCCCAGATACTAAACAGCTGGGACATCTGTTCATCTTTAAATGTATATGACTATTTCTTTGACTAGATAGCAATTGGGTTTTATACATCAGTTGTCCAGCCACTGCTAATAATTTCAGCATAATTCAGTGTCATACCTGTAAGTGTGCTTATGTATATAGTACCTGGGTATGTTTGTGTGTTAAAAACTGCACATTAGCTGAAGATAGAGTACTGAGCAGAACATATAGAGGCTCTGCCCTTGTAGTGCTTATATTCTACTGAACAAATAAGACATTTAGCAATGAGCTATTTAATTCTAAATTTGGTAAATGCTTTAGAGAAGTATGGAGTATTAATGAGGTTTGCCAAAATGAAGAGAATGCTCTGGTCACAACCCAACAATCCTAGCCCCTATGAGAGGTAATTTATAAATGGAAATAAATAGGTGTTCTGATTGCATACCTCAATTTCAGGAACATATTTATGAACCAATCCCTGAAAGAGGGACCTTCTCACCCTCACAGATGAAATTAGAGGTAACAGTGAATACATAAAGCCTCCTTCTATAGGGCAACTTGAAAAGTGGCCATGCCACCTTCTTTGGGGACCAATCTCTGCATTGGAACAGATTAATGTGCCCTTTCCCTAACTGTTTACACTTATTAAGGAGGAAAGAGAACTAGTTGCTTTAAAAAAACTGCTGACAACAAGGGTTAAACCAGAAAAGTGTTCCTGGTCAAATAAGTTAAAAAATTTAGTAATTTTCTAAAAGAACTATACTTCATATAAAGAAGTTGAAGGGTTTTATAACTATGGTTCTTTGCCTATGAAATTCATACTCCATTGGCATCAGAATAGTTTCTAAATGACCCAGAAGGATTTATCATTCAAGCTCCGGTTTTGAACTTTACCTGTGAGTATCATCACTAAAAACATTTAAGTATTGTCCCTTTCTGTATAGAAAAATGTTATCTCTATCCAGAGACAATACAGCCATTTGAGAAAGGGTTTTATATTTTGCTAAAGTATAATTTTATCTGACTTAACCTACAGGTTAGTTGAAAGACTCAGCATTACAAACCATGTAGGTTTTTAAAGGATTGGGAGTAATTCATAGGTAGAGGACAATGCTAACTTAAAAGTAAATAGTAAAATTGTCTGCTGCCCTAAGGCACGCCTCTTATGACTTGGATAACATTAACCATAATTTGGAAAGAAAATTAACTTCCAAATTGGTCTGTGTGGTCTTCAGAGCCCCTTCTCCCCCCTCCATTCACTCATCCATCGTCTGGACTCCATCTCTTTATGCTCTGAAAAGGGAACCTCTCTTTTCCTACTACATTAGCTTCCTGTGGCTGCTATAATAAATTATCACCAACTTGGTGGATTAAAACAGCAGAAATGTATTCTCTCATTGTTCTAGAGGCCAGAAGACTGAAATCAAGGTGTCACAGGGCCACACACCCTCTGGAGGCTCTAGGAGAGATTCCGTTTCTTGCCTCTTCTAGCTTTGGGTGGTTGTTGGCAGTTCTTGGCTTAAGGCCACATCCTTCCAATCTCTGCCTCCATCCTCATATTGCTTTTCCTCTTCTGTGTTTTTTCCTCCATGTGTCTGTCTACATCTCTTCTCTCTTATTAGGATGCCTATGATGATATGTTGGACCCACCTAAAGATAATCCAGGATTATCTCCTCATTTCAAGATCCCTAATTTAATTACGTCTTTGAAAAAAGCCTTTCTCCAAATAAGGTAGCATTCAGAGTTTTCAAGGATTTGACATGGGTATCTTTTGGGGGTCATTTTTGGCCTACTATACCTACCATCAGGACTTGACACTCTTTCATGTGGGTAAGTCTGTATTTCCTACAAGAACGTGACCTTCTGGGTGACAGGGAGTAATACATTTTTTAATCCTTCACAGGGACTTGTATAGCACTGAGCACATATGGGGAGAGAATTCATTCCTGGTAAACTGTTAACATATAATCTTAGATAACATATGGGAAAAATTAACTTCTTGGAGTGAAAAAATATATGTATAACCATAAGTTCAAGAACAAGTTGCCAGTATAGGAGATCTAGCCTACTACACCATCACCAACCCATACCAAAAAACGATATAGAGGGTTTCAAAACCCAACTCATCAAGCCAAGTTGTCCTCATTTCAGTCATGTTGCCCTTCCAAGCTCCTCAGCTGCTGCCCCCCAGTCTGGGGGGAGGAATCTTTCTTCCTACTGAAATGTACTATCCATCCTGGACCTGTGATTCCTACAGCCCCCTACCATTGAAACTTACCTAACATAACACTTAGCTGCTTAGGTCTCAAGTAGCTGATGTGATAAGCAAATCTTTAAGAACCTCTCATTGACCAGCTAGTCAACCTCACTAATAGAGCTTCCACCTACCATGCTTTTAAAACGCAGCCAGCTTGGAGGAGTGGTGCTCTGCTATTGGAATGGGGGCTCAGAGGCTCATGGTAGTAGAGTGTCTTCAATGTATCTCCTAAAATAACATTCATTAAGTAGCAGAATTGGGACATAGCTCTTTTGATGCCAAATCCCATTCTTTTTCCATTTCTAATCTAGCAGTAGCTCAGAGGATGTTGTTAATCATGTCCCAAACCTGGCCATGTTTGTCCCCATGCTAGAGGATGACCCTGTTCCCAAATGTGGGAACTTTTTCTGACTCAAATCTACTTCCTCATTCCTTTAGTGGATTTTTAAATCTGAATTGGGCATGGCTCCATTAGTTTCCTTTGGCTTCTCAAGAATAGTGTCAGAGGAATGATGTTGGCTTCCTGGGCCAGTGGTAAGGACATTTATAACCACACCCCCTTCTTAATCTTGGAATTTAGGTGCACAAAAGGGAAACTTTGAAAAGTTCATTTTATGTCATTTCCCCCTTCTCAGTCACATAACTTTAAAAATGCCCCAACCAACTTATTTATTTTTTTAAAAAAAGTAGTAGAAATTTCCCTTCTGGACTTATTTTCCATGTGCTGAGTTTAAGCCTGGAGCACATTTTTACTGCTGGAAATAAGGGGTTGTAATGAAAATGCTGACACAACCTCAACCATAGAGGTGCTAGCAGGCACTGCCGTAATAAATAATGTGGGAAATATTTTACACTTCAAGGCAATTACATGTTCAGCCATCTTTAGGATAGCTGGCCCATGAAGGGTAAGGATTAGGTTTCTGTGACAAGTGTAAAAGACCCATGACTCATGAATGCCGGGAGGTATGAATGAATTACAGGAGCTGAGTGAAAGCCCATAATTACCTATCATAGGTAAAAAATATTCTGTTTATTTGCAAGGGAGAAAGATGGCAAAAGCCAGCCAGGGCATTTCTGCCAGTTTGGGATTTGACCAACAAGGCTGGAGGTGCTGAATGTTGGGCAATCCTCTCTATGAACTGCCACAGACACATAGAAGCTGATTTTTATTCCTGACCTTCCTTTCATATACATGTGTTTTCAGTGGACAGTAAAGTGATGACTTATGTTCCCTGAAGGCTGAGAGTGTCCATGTACCTGCTGATAGTCATGTGGCCAGGGGAGCATTGAAGATAGTGACGGAGCCATTCATCAGCTCAGTTCTGCTCAGTGTGTACATCCATCTGCGTGCCCTGTCTTGCCTTTTGATTGCCACATTCATTCCTTGTAGCTGAGAATAACGGCAGTGACTGTTCAGGTGTCTCCACCCAGGGGCTATTCACCTGTAGATATGGGAAGTTTGCTTTTACTTCTCTTCCTCCGTAAGTGCCTTGAGAAAACATGGGGATGTAGTAATGAATTGGATTTATGAGTTACGAAGTCCCTTATCTGGGTTAAACACTTCGTAACCATCTCTAACTCCAAAGCATAGCACTTAGAGTATTTTACTCCTATTGCTTGCTGAGTGAATTCACTCTTCCTTTAGATGGTAAGCTTCATGAAGACAGAGACTGCATCTGTCTTATTTGGAGCTGTACTTCCGAGCCTAGCATAACACCTGACACGTGACTGATATTCTGTAATTAAATGAACTAAATAAAAGAGTGGTCTTATGGGCTAAAACATCTCATATATCCATTCATCTCACAAACAGCATTGTGACTGATCCTATGTGCAGGCATTGATGTAGTCATTTTGGTATACGTGAATGATGCTGCCAACCCTAGAGGGGCTCCCCTTGTAGAGGGGAGCACAACTGAGTGAATAATCCCAGGGAAGTCTGACAAAGGCTGTGAAGAGTGCCGCAGACCAGAGAGAATGTTGACAGAGAAAGGAGTGATCAGTTCAGCATATGTGGCTTATTACATATAGATGCTTCTAATATTGGGCCTTGTATCGTTAGTTATCAGTTCATTTATGCGGTTTATCACCCCAAATAATCACCAACCATATCTTCTACATCTTCATTTCTTCTGTAATATCTAGCACAGAGTTTGCTACATATAGATAATTACCAAATAGGACGTTACAATGAGAATAGACAAGTGTCACAATCCTTTGGGCTGCTTATAAAAAAATGCCATAGACTGGATGACTTATAAACAATTTGTTATTCACACTTTTAGAGGCTGAGGAGTCCAAGATCAAGGTGCCAGCAGGTTTTGTGTCTGGGGAGAGCTTGCTTCCTGGTTCATAACTGGCTGTCTTCTCATTGAGTTCTCACATGGAGCAGGGGACAAGGGAGCTCTCTGGAGCCTCTTTCATAAGGACACTAATCCCATTCATGAGAGCTCTAACCTCATTGCCTAATTACCTGCAAAAATCCCACCTCCCACTACTGTAACATTGGGGGTTAAAATTTTAACATATGAATTTTTTTGAGACAATACAAACATTCAGTCTATAGCAACAAAGAATATGACTTTAATTTAAATAAATTGCTTGGACATAAATACCAGTCTGCTACTTACTGGCTTGCGACCTTGGGTTCATGGCTAAACCTTCGCTAAATCTTCTCAGCATTTTGTTTCCTTGTCTACAAAATGATGATACCTGTCCCACAGTTCTACATTGGGAATTAGACAAGTTGCAATTTAGCAAATTTTATGCTCAATGTTTTTGTTTATTTTTTTGTTTTGCATCTTGATATCAGTTTGTTCATGGTCAAGAGATAAATTACATGTTGAACTAAAAATATTAGATGGTTGGAAATTGTGAATGTGGTGATTCCCTTGAAACAGCTTAGTGTTTTAGGGAATTTAACAATGTGATGGTACTTAGTTTAGGATACATTCATTATGTAATCTAATAGAATTTGTTTAGATTCACTATTAATAGACTTTTTTTGGGTTAGTCTCTTCATATCACTGTCCCTCAACTTATTGACCTGTAATTTGTTCATCAAAATTCTTATAATTATTATTATTAATATAATATAATTAATATAATATAATTATTATTATATAATAATAATTCTTATAATTCTTATAATTATTTCAACTTATAATTTGAAACTCCACTAGGGGTAGAAGCACAGTAATAGCAGCAGTTACCACCATTCATCACTGGACTTCCCTCAAGTTTTTCTTCACATGTAGGAAAGTATAGGTAACACCAATACCAAGGCAGAGAAGAGAGACTTCTTACTCCATTGACCAAATTATTTAAAGTTTCTGATAGGATTTCAGCTGCAGTTTCCATGGTCCTGATGGAAAAGCAAGTGGGAACTCTGCATTTCTCGTGTGTGTGCGTGTGTGTGTGTGTGCATGTGTATGTGTGTGTATGTACACGTGTATGTTATGTGTAACTGCCAGTAGCCAGAGAACATAGGGAAAATTAAAAGGCTATGTGGCCTTAACAACAAAAGTTTTACTCTGCTTGTCGCCTTGAGTCACACCTTTTGGGCCATGCAGGTTGAAGCCAAACTGGATGTTCCCTCATGAAAGCCATTTTGGTTCAAGCTTGTTCACTTTGGGGAAGAATAAGAGAAAGCCTAGGGACCACAAATTTATATTTATCACATTTAAACTTTAACATGGATATGCGCAATATTCTACTTAGACTATAATTTGATTGAATAATTGCCAAGTAGTTGCTTTGACACATTTTATTTCCTGAAATGTTCTACTTTTGATAACAGAGAGCCTAGTGAATTAAATTATCTTAAACCTATCATTCTGCTGTCTGAGCTGTGAGTAGATTCCTTTATAAATACTGTATTTAATTCTTGCTTAATAAAATTGTGAAAGTGAGCCACAGTATCTCAGAGAGGTCTTCTTTAAATATTTGCAAGGCTGTATTAAGTAACATATTAAAGTACATGTATTATTGCATATGTATACATTTTCATTCCCAGACAAAGCCATGATTATTCAAGAGGTTTAAAATAACATGCACTAATTTATTATCGCTGGTTATAAAGACTTTGGAAGGGTGCACTGAACATCATGTTAGCATTGATGTGTCAATCTTTTAGTTGAAGGATGGCACGTCTGAATCCTAGAACAGCCTTAATTAACAGAAAATAATTAGCATCATTTCCCCAGCGGAGAATATGAGGCTTTTTTTTTTCTTTTTCAACAGAATCCATTGATTGATAATTAAGGAGGAGTTAGTTGTAATAAAACTCCCAGTATTGCAATTTCTAATTGGCCTTTCAGGACATTTTACAGTTACAGTTACTTTGTTCCAGGCGTTTTCTGCCTTTTGAAGAGTTTTAATAAGAATCTTTCCTCTCCAAAGCCAGGGCTCTGCAGGTGATGAAGGAAGAGGAGGTGATAGCACACAGGAGCGCATTAGTATCAGGTGGGCAGAGCAGTGGCTGCAGAGCTTTTCATTTCCTTTCAAGTTTTTGTGGTCACCACACTTTGTTCCTTCAGGGCTAAACTTGTTTGTGGGACTAGTGGGATCTGCCTGAGGGACTCTCTCTGCAGGAAACATTCTGCAGTCTGGGATCCTTTCTGTAGTAGAAGACCCTTTAATAACTTTCTATTAAGGGGCTTTTTTTTTTTTTTTAACAAGGAAAGCCTTGCCTCCCTCTGTATAATGCACAATCCCTGATCATCTGTTCTTTAAGCACTTATTGCTCTTCTTGAATAATTGGGGTTGATAAAAAAGCTCCCATCCATCCCACCACTTCTAACGTTTCCTTTCTGTCTCAATTTCTAACTTTCTCTGTGTCTGTTCTTTCGTATGCAAAGCATGAAGAGGAGTAATTTTTAGGCATATTGTGGAAAAATTGAATAATACAGCAGACTAAAGAAGAAAATAAAAAATACATTCTACTGAATATGCCTATATATAGCAATTGTAATTTTGATGTATTTCCTTCTGCATTTTTCCGCATCATTAAGTTCAAATTTTTTATGAAATACGAATTTTTTAAAAAATTTAATTTGTTATCCTTTAAACCTAGAAAGATGTGCTAATTATTTGACCGAAGTAGCTATTTACTGTTCTGATTTGTTCTTTGATGACCCATTTAAGAATCCTGCTTTCCTTCAAACAAGATTTTTATATTTGTTTCTTTTTGTTTAGGGTGTGAGAATAAAATTAGCCTTCGATTTCTCATAAATGTAGTGTAATTTAGAAAGACAAATTTGGCAAATGAGATAAATAAATCATAGGAAGGAGAAGTATGATATCAGCTTTATAAACATATTAGTAAATATTTGTTATTTGAACAAAAAACTATGTGATATAACAAAAAATATACATGTCATGGATCATTTTATTAACCTTTGAAAAGATAATAATCCTCCTATAGAAAGCAGCTCAAAAGAAATAAAAAAAATAAGCTTTTGATAGTCTGTGTGAAGACTATTCATAAAGCTTCCAATAGGTTATAACAGGTTTTCAATTTAAAGGAAAAAAAAAGCATAGGAATTTTAAAAATCAGAAGAAAAATATGCTAAACAAATGAAATAATTGTATTCACTTAATGTATATGATTAAATTTACATTGACTTTAATAAATATTAACACACTTTTGGGAAATGTTAAATGAATATAAAGTAGAATATTTCTATATAACAGGATGCATTAATATAATAGAAGCTTAATATTTATATTTTAATTAGTTTTTAAGGAAAATATAGCTCAATAAAATATTAGACTACATTTGAGACATGAAATATCACTAAAAATTTTAAAACTTCTACTGAATTAAACATGCATATGTATTACTTGAGTTATATCCACGTGCTTTTCTTGATATTTCTCATGTGTATATGAGGTCTTTTTATTTTTTCCCAAACATGAACAAATAGCATATTACATCCCTGGAAATATACACAAAGGAACAGGAGGCCATGGTTTGATTTAGGTCAATATTTATTAGAGGATGTTAGCAGTTACCCTCTAGGGCTGAAGAGATATCTCAATAATTTCCCTCTATAAAGCTAGCTCTCAACAACATAGATTCCTATTGAATCTATAGGATGAATTAATCACAAAAGTATCCCTTTGTAATTAAATGAATTTATCAACCATCACTATATTAAACCAATTGCATTTTAGAGAGGATATCTACCCCAAAATATTAGTTAACTTTCTATTTTAGTTATTTAAAATTAAGAAAATTAAAACCTGAATATTGGTTTCCCCATTTAGATTAGAAAGAAATAATAAAAATGTAGGGACAAATAATCACGAAGTAGCTTTATGTTAACATTAGTGTATATAAACATTTCATTTATGATATTTTTTTAAAAAATCACTTACACCATGTGTGAGTACACACACACACACACACACAATATGTTATAAAATGCTATTCAATCAGTCTTCCAAGCTGTGAGTATAAGCCAACCCAAGGAAAGTTGGCCTGTTAGAACACACAATTCTCAGATTAAGATCGCTGTTACTTCTTTCAGTCAGTGAGTTCTAGATCCTGCCATATTGAGTTTTCAATGATCTGCAGTATGTGTTGTTTATTCTTCAGTGTGGCTACCTCTCTTTTTACCAGTTGTTTCAGTTATGCCAAATATTTTGGACCCATAAGAGCTAACAAAATTTTGCATGCGACAGTTCTGGACCTGCCTTATACATGCCAGAGTTAGATTCTACAGTATTAGGAAACTCAAAACTACAGTGGTTTAAACAAGACAGAATTTTATTTCCTCTCATGTAAAATTCTGGAGGTGTTCAATTTAAGGCTGAGATGGTGCTCTGTTGTACAAAGTCCTCAGAGACCTAACTCTGTTCATCTCAGCACTCTATCATTTCTCAGGTGAGGTCTCCATTCTCCCGGGACAAGATACTGGTGTCCCCATTCCAGGCAGCAGGATGGGTAAAGGAATGAAGAACAAGGAACACACAGTGCACACAAGAAAGTTATTTCCCTGAAGCTATCAAAGGACACCTCTGCCATTTCCTCTTAGACAAAACTTAGCCCCATGGCCTCATCAAGCTGCAAGGAAGTCTGGAAAATCTAACCCTTTAGTTGTCCCTTGCAAGCCACAGATCTCCTGTTAATATTATGGAGGAAAAGGGAGGAGGAATGAGTGGGAAAACCAAGCGCTTCAACGGAACAACGGAAGAGCCTTGTCTTAGATCACTTTCCCCAGAAGCAGAGCTCCAGACAGGTGTCCGTGAGTGTGTGGGTATTATTAGGAGTGGTCTCAGAAGAAACGGGTGAGACACGAAATAAACAGACCAGAAAGGGGAAGGTGCTACAGAAAAATGTCTTTTACTGCAGCTTGATCATGTAGGGAGTTCTGGGGGAAAGAGCTCATCACAAATCTGCTCCATTTGTAACAAGGAAAGGGGCTTTTAGAATTCTGTCACAGGCATTCAGTGGTCAAGGACCACTGCTTATTTTTTCTCTCTTTTATTAATAACAAATTTATAAGCTTTTCTACATTTGGTGATAGTGTAGGGGAGGGAAAATGGGAACATTAGGAGGGGTGGGAGTGTCTGTGTTGGAGGGAGGGGTTCTTTGTTCTGTGGAATCATAGTGCCCGATAGAAATTCGAGATCACATTCCTTAGTTATTTGATTATATAATTCAGACGAATAATCTATTTAGTACAGCACCTCCTCACAGTTACCTGAAGTATGAACAACCGAACAGTCTGCTATAAGAGTTCTAAAAACTGCTTCTGGCAAGAAGATTCTGAAAGTACTGATGACCCTTTGGGAAAAATAAATATACTAGGTTATATGGAGTGTTTGGTATCTTTTCTTTTTCTCCTCCTCCTCCTCCTTCTTCTTTTCTTTGTGCTTGTTTGTTTGTCTCATCTTTGATATCAACTTAAAAGGAAGAACTCAAATGGATTATAACTGTTAGATTTTTTTTCCCTCAAAACAAAATAAAAGAATACTGCTCTTGTCCATAAGGCCATCAAAAACCAGTAGGAACATTTGGTGCAATCAATCTATTACAAACCAATTTTATAGCTATATAATGAGATCTAATTGCTGCTTTATTAGTCTAGCTAATATTAAAAGTGTCAGTAATTGCTTTGCATTTAAGTTGGTTTTCCAATTTAAATTGCATGTCCAATACATTACCATTAACTTATGTACTTCTTTTATTTAATAGATTTTTCCCTTTCTTGTCCATGTTTATAGAATTTTCCCTTTCTACCTAGTTGAAATGGGAAAAGGAGAGAAATTAGGATAAATGAGAATTTTATATAGTGAATATTTGTATTTCTAGAGTACTATATCTTTTTTATTTTTATTTTATTTTTTATTTTTTTAATATAATATATTTTTGAATACTAAAGAATTCATGTGGATCTGCTGTGTTTATCTGCCCATTACCCCAAGTCTATGCCAAAGAGAAGCTGAGCTAAAAAAAAAAAGCTGTTTTTTCATAGAGTATAGAAAATGCTGTTAATAATTGAAATAACTAGATTAGTCATTTCCAATTCATTTTATTCAACCACATTAATTAATAGATCAAAGTAATGTCTAATGAAGTAACTCAGTGATTGGTTATTGGGAAAATCAAAGAGATTAGAAGGAATCAAATAGATCATTTATACAGCTGTTTTAAACTGCTGTAGACATACACGTAGCCCATGTACTGAGTACTAATCACCAAGTGCTATGACCATATCCTCTGGAAAAGTCTTTGTTTTCAAAAAACAATGTATACCTAATTCTTTGTTAGTCCATACCACCTTGAGGTAAACTAAATAAGGTTTCCATGGAAATCAGTAGGAGCCTAGAATTAATTGTGGGAAACATTCTGTGTTTCATGGGTAATTTAATGAACCTGAATTTTCACATCAGGGACTAAATAAAAAGCAATCTGTATTTCAATTTGATCCATCTATCTTTGAAATGTATCTGATTTTTTTTTTACATTTTTATGATAATTTCTAAATGGATAGAGTTTTGGAAAAATTTTTATCCTCCTTGGTACTTACAATTTCAAAAATTCTTCATGCTTTATTTCAGCTCACCTTGTCAGTAGACTGACATTGGCTAGACCATGAGTTCTGGAGGCAAACACCCTAGATTAACTTCCTGGATCGTTTTCTTCTTAGCTGTGTGTCTTTGGGCAAGTTACTGAATCATTCTATGCTTCGATTTCCTTATTTGTGAAATGGGGATAATAATAGAAACTACTTCTTAGGTTTGTTTTGCAATTTGGATGAAATAAAAAATAAGCACCCTCTCTGTATATGAAAGAGGTTTTTATTAATATTATTATTATCTTAACATAAAATTATAGCAAATTTTAAAATTCATAAGATATTTCAGTAATATTTCTACCAACACAATGCAGAATAATTCTGACCTAGGGAGGGTAACCATTATTCTTGCACCATGTATTTTGCCTGGTATATAGGAGGACTTTGATGAATATTTTCTGAATGAATGTTCAGACCTAATATGAGGTTTGTTAAAAGAAGCCTGACATCCCTACATTCAGATTTCCCAGATGCAACAGATCGTTCAAACCAGAGCCCTCTGACACCTAATTTCATCTTAGTAGCCCTCCCGTAATCCATCCCCTAGGACTTTTGATGTTAACAGAAGTCATTTTTCTAATTCAGAAGTTACCAATTCTTATATAGCATATAAAGAGGATAGGTATAAGATAATAAGGAGGGAAGGGTGCTGAGTTGAAATAAAATAAATATGTGTCTTTTCAAGAAAGAACAGTTGCTATGTGGTTCTTACCAATTTTGCTGTGAAGGAATCTGGGCACAAGGTTGCTATGACTTCTGTTGATTTAAGAAAAGCTAGAAATCTGGAGAAATATTGAAATTTCCTCAGGTTTGAAATCACTGTGTGGGCCAAAAAAACAAAGAACAAAACTTGCTCCTATGAGCTGTAGATTGGAGGCTTCTTGCTAACGCATTTCTCTCTCCTCTCCACAATGAGGTCAATTCAGTCCCCCAAGCATCTGTCCCTGCATTACCTGTGTCTCCACCGCACCACGCTCTCACTCGTCAAGCTCACTGTGTTGGCCTCCAAAAGTTCTTGCAGCTCCTTTTGCTTCCGCATTGCAACCTGAATGCCCTTTTAACATACCAATTCAGCCATGTCATTTCCTTCTTTAAATCTTTCTGTGACAGCCCATTTCTCTCAGGGTATAGACCAAGTGTTCAACGTCTCCTATAAGGCCACCTACCTGGCCCAAGCCCCTCACTCTGCACTCCAGATATGTTTCTTCATTGCTCATAAGTGGAAGGCTCTTTTCTTTTCTGTTTTGGGTGCTTTGTATATGCTAATTCTAGGAACTTCTCTTATTTCCTTACTGGATTAGTGTCCCTCCTCCCAAATTTATCTCCACCTGGAACCTATGAATGTGACCTTATTTGGAAATAGGGTCTTTGCAGATATAATCAACTTAAAATGAGGTTGTATTGGATTAGGGTTAGTGTCCTAAATCCAGTGACTGTTGTCCTTTATAGGAAGAGGGATATTTGGACACAGAGATACACACAGGTAGAATTGAACATGATAATGGAGGCAGAGATTGGAGTTATGCTGCCTCAGACCAAGGAATGCCAGAGTGCCTGCAACCACCTGAAGCTAGGAGAGCAGCACTGAAAGAAATTCTTCCTCTGCAACCCCAAGAAGGAACCAATGTTGCTGACATCTTGATTTCATAGTTTTGGCCTCCAGAATTATAAGAGAATAAATTTCTATTGTTTTATGCCTCCAAGTTTGTGATCATTTTTTTTTTTTTTTTTACTACAGCCACAGGAAATTCACACCCTCTCCCAATGTCTCCACATCCTTCATTTATCTGCTCATTTCCACAGAGAAGCCTTTTCATATCCTCACTTAGATCGGGTCTAGGTTTCATACAATTAAAGAAGAAAAATTGCAGAGGGGTATGCAATGAATTTATTTGTTTGTGTTTATCTGGGAGAATATTTGATTTCCATTAGTCTCAAGTACTAGGTTTTAAACTCCCAAGGGCAGGCAAAAACCCTCCCCATTTTGTTCACCTTTTGATTACCTGACCATTCAATGAATAAATTAAATGGATGAAGTGGATGGCTATGGATGATTTAAGAAGAATCAGAATGTATGAATAGTTAATTTCCCAGCCACAGTTGTTTCGTTGTTGTATATCTTCGAATAAGTCACTTCATCTCTCTGGAAATCTGTGTTCTCACTTATGAAATAAGGCAAGTGGACTAGATTGTTTCTGAGGCCAGATGTAATTCTGACATTCCGTAGGTCTACGATTTCTTCTGCTGAAAATTCTTCCTGAGACATTGGACACAAATATGCATTTGGGCTCATGAGCCTGTGAAAAACAGGTCAGATTCAAGACAATTTTATATGATTCTATAGTCACTATCATTGAACCATTGATTGTGACTTAAACACGATGAACAATAAAAAATGTATGTTTACATGTTACATTCCCAAAGCCTAGCTCTGTGCCTGGTAGTTTTAGGTACTCAATAACATTTGTTAAAATGTGAGGGCAGGGACGAAATTTATGTGTGGAATGAAGACTCTTTGGAACACCACCTTATACTCAGTTTGTAACATAACTATTCTTTCTTACCCCAAATAGTGGTGACTGAAACCAATACGAGAGTCTAGAAGATCAATATTTTTCATTTTTTTCTTATTCTGGTCTCCTAAATGCCTTTATCATTGAAAAGGCCATAGGAAAAAATATCAAGAAAAGTTAAGACATAAAACCAGACTTCTAACGTAATTAGATTTATTCCGCCTCAACTCCATCATCAGCTGAGTCCTTGGAGTCTGTCAATGGGGAGAATCTAGGAAAAAAAAGGGAGACTTTTTTTAAAACTTACTTGATTTCATGTAGGAATTTAAAAGTGACCACTCTGGGGCTTTTTCTTCTTTTTTTTCCCTGCCTGGTCTGATCCTGAATCTCCATCCAACATGCTGTGATGCTGGTAATTTGTTAAATATCATGCAGATCCTCAGCCCTGAGTGAAGCTTTATATTTTGCACATGTTGGGTAGTAATTGGGGATTTGTATTTTCCATGGGGAAATTTATCTGAGTAGTGTTTCTCTTTCATGAAGGGATTGCTTTCTTTTTTTTTTTTTCCCCTGGCTTGGCTGTTGTGATCTCAGATTGGGTTTTTTTGAGGTATGACCTGGGCCACCCTGGTGTGGAGATTATTATTTCTAATGTTGATTATTTATTGCCTTGGGCAAGGGATACCAGGGTCCCACTCTGTGGAAAGAAGTATTTCAGGGACCACTAAGAAAGTGAAGTGCTGGCTTTACATAATACCCCCAAACTGAAATAAATTGATGGATCTCCTTTGTATTATTTATTAAAGAAAATTAAATATGTATATAATTATTTGTGTAATGGTCATCTTTCCTGCTAGAATTTTAACTCCTTGAAAGGACTATGGTTTGTTAAGAATGACATATGTGTCCAGATACTCGCAGAAAGAAAGAATCCATATCCCATTCTTGGTTCAAACTTAGGCATCCTTGCCTTGGCCATGGGAGGCTCTCATATGGGGGCCCACATTGCCACCAAAAGCAAAGCCAGAGATAAAGGTCATGTGTAGGTGGTTTATTTGAAAAATGACACCAGAGAAGTGCAGTGAAAAAAACAGAAGAGTGGAATGGGAAGAGGAAAGAAAGCCAATACAGTGATTCATCACTGCGTTGACCATGTGGATATCCGGTGTTGATTGCCACTGGGACCTTCGGAGCAGTACACAACACATTTCACATTTGTCAGCCCAGGTTCAAATGGAAAAAGCATTTATCACTTGTCCTAATCTGTTAGTAAAGAGGTGCCCCAAGTTTAAGTGCCCTGAAATTTAGAATTGTGCGTGTGAAATGGCAAGCAGGTGCCAACAAGCATCCACACTGTGGTGTACAAGGAGCATGGGCACAGGAGTGAGGATCACAGTTTGTGCTGGAGGTAGGCACTGCCAGTGCGCAACTGGTAGAGGTTTGTACAGAACCACTGAGACTGAGAGGATGTGGGGTAGTGCTCAAGAGCTTGCTTGCTGACGATAGTCACTCTTTTCATCTAGACAAGTTCATGCTGGCATAGAAACTAGACCATATATGGCCTGTGAGCAGGCTAATTCTCACGTCTTCATGGTACACATTGAGTTAGCCTGCTTCTCTACTCAAAGAAAGTAACCAGCAAAGACTCAATTCAATTTAATAACCCAGTTTGTTAGGATGGTCTTGTCCACCAGCCAGAGGCCTGGAATTTCTTAGTTTTATAACTTCCATGGACCCCACAGGTAGAGAGAGGATGCCAAGTGATACGCTGATAAATACTTATCAGCACTTAAAAATCACCTGCTTAGGGGAAAAATAAAGCCCGGATTTGTAGTGTTTGCCAATTTCCATGTTATAAATATTTTCACCATGGCCAGTTTCAAACAATCAATGTGATGTCATTTAATGCAAAGTTGGGAAGAAATGTGCACAGTTTGCTCTTGAGAGTTGACACTTGTCAACTCCAGTGCACCGGTGGAGGTGCCACAGGTACACAGTTAGTTAAAGCAGGAGGTTCTATAGCAAAATGATTAAGATAATAGGATTTAAAACCTGAATGCCAAAGTTTAAATTTTGACTCTATTACTTGTGCAGTTTTGGCAAATTTCCTATTTTCTCTATGCCTCAATTTTCTTTCTCTAAAATGAGCATAATAAAAATATCATCTCATAGGGTTGCTGTGAAGATTGAGGTTATCCACACAAATCATTATTCATTTATTATTAATACATGGTAGCTAGAACATGGTAAGAATAGGAGGGTGGTCCAGGTGGTGGGAGAGGCAGCGCTGGGGCATATGTGAGTTGGGAAGTAATGAAGGGAGTGTAATAAAATTTTGTGCCTTAAAAATACGTATTAAAAGCAACTGAGAATAGCTTCAGAATATTGCAACTCTGTTCCTCCATTTTACCTGCACTGGGCATAACATAAAATCAAGAATTCATTTTAGAAAATAATTCTTACACTGAAAAGGGGCAAATAAAACTTAGTCAATTTATAGAAATATTAATAGCAAAGATGTGATATAATCAAATCAAAATATAATTTTTCTGTGAGCCATCTTCTGATGACCTGGATATTATTTTGTTGTGAGGAAATTTGGTAAGCATTTTATGGATGTGTCAACAAAATGTTTGTCAAGAAAACAGAATAAAGAATGCCAAAAATAAAAATCTTATTTAGCAGTGAAGCTATTTAGTGGCCACATTTCCATTTTTAACAGTTGACTTACTAATTTTAACATATATATTTATTAATATTTTCATAAGAATTTTTAATACAGGCAATATTTCCTTCTATTAAGAGCCTAGTACCTGCCAGCTGTTTTACTATATGAACTTGGATTAATAAAATTATACTTTCTTCAAAATGTTCTTCTCTACTGAGACTTTTCTTTAATTCGGAAGGAACTTACCATATACTAATACCCCTAATTATGGCAAATTAATGAGGTTTTATTATGTGATATGCTGAAAAACGGATGGTACATAGAATCTACATACTTTTAATTGAGGAATCTTTTCCCCAAAACAATTCAAAAATGATTTCAGCCCTAGCAGCCTCATTCTCTCTGTTCAAAAACTTGAAACCTTAATTCAATCTTTGATTTCTCCCTCTTTCTATATTTAATCTCTATAACCAATTCTGTAGATCTTAAATATTACTTGCCCCATAAATTTGATGTAAGTATTAAAGAAAAGAATTCATATAAATGTATAACAGTGCTGGACCCACTGTAAGTTAACTTCTTCTCTCTCTCTCTCTTTATCCATCCATCCATCTCTATTATTATAATCACGCCATTATAATGCCTCTTGCATGAAGCTGTCTATTTCTGCTTTCACAGAATTCCAGCCCTTTTTTTCAGTCTGGAGTACTGCATAAACTTTATAACTTATACACCTTGCTACAATTCCTCTCCTCCCACAGGCTTAGGATGAAACATAAGAATTCAATATTTTCTGCAATCTACCCAAAACCGACATTTTTGCCCATCTCCCATGATGTGACTTGTCAACTAATTCTCAAGATCATTACCTTCAGCTTCTGTAATTTTTTTTCTCAGAGCTGTTTTAACATGATACCTTAAAAACGAGATAGAGGAAATGTACAGATTAACCAGAGAGGGAGAAAAAAGAAGACTAAAGAAACAATAAGGAACATGACATTTTTAGTCCCCAAAATTCGTTTGCTGAATGGTTGTGATATATCTAGGGGAATCTAAAACCTATGGGAACCAATTTCTTTTGAGTGATGCTTTTTCCAGATGCGGGACATGACACACATTAGGATAAGTAAAGCTAACTTGTGCAGGGATGGGGGAAAGGGCTTAGAAGTCCAAATGCAAGTTTCCCTTGACTCATCTGCTCCACACTCAGGGAGGAAAACTGAGTTGCCATCACTTGAAAAGGCCTTAGTTATATCTGATAATTAAATGTAAGCTTCCTCAATCCATTTCCTTATTTAAAAATGGGAATGTAGCAAAGATCCAAACAGAATACCTAATTTAAAAAAATGATTTGAGTGTTACTTTGAGTTATTCTACACCTGATGATAGTGCATTGAAATATTTTGGAATTGATATGAATTTCAGAATTATACCCTATTAAAAAAAGAGAGTCAAAATATCATGACCCTGTAATCAGTAAATAAACTTTCTGATATTCCCATGATAGCAAATTATTTCAGTTTTTGGAAGAGAATTGGCATGACCTTACTCCTTGTCATGCACATTTTATATAGATAATTACCCATTATGGAAAAATGATGTTGAGCACACCTCATTTTGAGGCAGGTGAAGAAATTTAGTGAATGCACTTGAATGCTTAGAAATTCTTGAGTGGAGTGAAAATAGTGTTATGAAGGCACTAATGGCCAGCTACACACACACACACACACACACACACACACACACACATATGCTAAACATGGAGAAACTGACAGGATAATTTAGATTTATGGGAATGTACATATTGAAATTTTTTTTTTTTTTTTTGGTTTTCCAAGGGAAAAGAGATGTGTCTATTCCTCGCGTATGAAGGAGCAGTTTGTGTTTTGGTAGCAGGCACTTGGCTTTTGGTTAGTCCCAGTTTCTGCTCCAGAGTAAAACCATATTGAATAAGGCGACCCTCTTACCTTAAAGGTTACTGTTGCTTAACAGATTGCAGATTTTTAACCTGGGGCCACAGCACGAGCTGGAAGAAGGATTTCAGGACCTGTGCCCAACAACACAATCAGCTCTATTATGTGACTTGTTTCATGTTACATCTATGCTTTATGGAATCCTGCTTCTGACACATTTATTTTAAAGGGATTTGTGTGTTTGCTTTCTTTAGTCTCCCTCAGAGGAAATGTGTGTTTCTGGGAAACAGTTATCATCATTGTTGTTGTTTTTCTTCCTCCCTTTTTAAAACACAGATCAATTTGAAGAAGTTTGTTTTGTGGTTATCATCATAGTATTTTTTAACTTTGAATTGCTGAAGGCCAATTAGAGTTCATAATATTTAAAAATTCAGAGCCTACAAAGCCATTCTCTCTTTACAAAAGGATCTGGGTACGTTGGAAAAATGATTGAGCTGGTATAATTGACAAAAAGTATTTTGTTCATAAGTCTGTGCAAGTGCTTATGGCATTATACTAAATATTCTACTTATATGCCTGTCACACCCATCTGACTGAGCTCCTTGCCAGAAGAATCCATTTATTGTTAATTTTGGTAACTTCAGACCTCACTGGATACATAGTGGGTGCTCAATAAATGCATGATGGGATAAAATAAATTTAAATGACTTGAGCTTCCCTTTGAGCTCTCAGGAGTACAGCAGCAGGTGTGTTCATGGGAGGTATCTTTTCTTGTTTAATAACATCTACTCCAAAGAGTTACAGCAAAAGTATTATCACTAAACAAGACTCCCTTTTGTAGGCATTAACAGGTGAGTCCCAAGCCCGTGAGCACATAAAGATGTGCAGAAGCTGAGCCCACAGTACTATAAGAACAGGGTATGTAGCCTTCCAGGAAATGCTACCTTGCCAACAATGTGAGCTAGAGCCAAAGTGAGGCCATCTTACCACAAGGCGCACCTAATACACATCAAATGTAAGAGCCGATCTGGGGCTATTTGGGTGCCTGGAAGTTACTTCAGAAGTAACTTCATTTACTCATTAATTGAACAAACACATACAGGATTCTGGGCATTATGCTGAGAACTGGGGAAGACATAAGGAAAAATAAAGATGTGCTCCGTGCCTTCAAGAGGTCCATAGTTCAATGCAAAACATAATAATTCTTTGGTTTCGCCAATGTTGTAAAATAATATTAATGTTATTATTAACACACATTGGGCATGACACATGACGTGCATGGAGTTTGCATCAGGTTACAGAGCATTTGGTGTCTATTTATGATTTTATTCGGTACCTACGATGCACTTGGCACTGGAGGGATAGAAATGAAGATGTGGTATTTGCCTCTGAGGAGTCACAATGCAGCCGTGCTATCAGGGCAATGCACCGAAGTGCAGGTCTGCGAAATAGTGCTATGGAAAGTGGTCTGAGCAGACAGGTTGGTAAGAGAAGTTAACATTGGGACTGGGCCTTTCCAAACACTATGGGCCAAGTGCTTTGATTGGTACAGTGCAGATGCTAAAAAAAAGAAAGAATTTAATTGTTTGTTTAAAAGGTGCTTCATCTGGGGAGAGAAAACTGTTTCAACACTACTGGTCACTAGCTGTCTGATCTTGGATACGATCTCCTGAGCCTCAGATTTTAACTTGAGCTAGAAGAATTCTAAAACATCTTAGTGTTCTAATAATAGGCCAATTTATTAGTCAGGATTCTCCAGAGAAACAGAACAAGTAGGATATATAGAGATCTAGAAGAGGAGCCTTATGGGAATTGGTTCACGTAATTTTCGAGGCTGAGAAGTCTTGCTGTGTTCCATCTGCAAGCTGGGATACAGGAAGGCCAACGGTGCAATTAGTCCATGTGCAAAGCCCTGAGAACCAAGGAAGCCACAGGTATACGTCCCAGAGTCCGTCCAATGGCCCATTAGAACCTGGAGTTCTAATGTTCAAGGGCCGGAGAAGACGAATGTTGTAGCTCCAAAAGAGAGAGTGAATTCTCTCTCCCTCTGCCTTTTTGTTCAATCCGGCCCCTCTGCAGACTGGGTGATGCTGGCCCACACAGGTGATGGCGAATCTTCTTTGCCCACTCTACTGATTCAAATGCCAGTCTTTTCTGGAAACACCCTCACAGACACACCGAGAAATAATGTTTTACCAACTCTCTGGCCATCCCTTAGCCAAGCCAAGTTGACACATAAAATTAACCATAACAGCCAATATACAGACACACACAGTATAATACTCCGGCTCCAGACAGAACAAAATATAATCAAATCCTAGAGTGAGGCTCAGATCCTAGAGGGAAGCCGATTCAGAATCTCAGAAGACATTTCTGATGGAAGTAAGCTGAGGTGAACTTTAAATCCAAAAGAACATGTTAATTCACGTGTATTACTCTTCACAATTTCCCCATAAGATACTATTCAAGGAAACATAGGTATTGTTAGGGTTCTATGTTTTGCAAATTTTCATTAGATATGAATCGACATTTAGTGATTTCCATTTAGAGGTTTTGGAAAGCATGAGAACAGTGATGTCACTAAATGGTGTGGAGGATCATACTTTCTACACATGTGCTCGTTTATCTCTGTTACAGTCACAACCTGGGGAACCATTAGCGTCATGCCTTAACCTGTAGGTAGCTGATCAACTGGGTGAAGAAAGTTAAAAGTGCCAAGGGCGTTTTTTTCTTCCTGAAAATTGTCTGCCTGTCTTGTTTTTTCCCCCTTTGCTTAGAGTAACAAAGGATTGGTGGATTACTTAGTACAAAGGAAGTTTGTATGTTCTAAATAATCCTCATTTCATTGACCCCCACACTTCAAATAAAAATGGTCCTGTACTGGCTCATTGTTTTATTATCTAATGGCTACTCAGGCGGGAAGATCACTTGAGGCCAAGAGTTCAAGACGAGCCTGGGCAACATAGTGAGACCCCTGTCTCTAAAAAAAATAAACAAATAAAAATTAACCAGGAGTGGTGGCACACACCTGTAGTCTTAGATAACTGGAGGCTGAGGCAGGAGGATCATTTGAGGAGGAGTTTGCAGTGAGCTATGATTGTGCCACTGTACTTTAGCCGTGGTGACACAGCAAGACCCTATCTCTAAATAAATAAATAAATAAAATAAATAGAAATAAAGGCTTCTCAGGTTACTATCAATCACTGAAGAAAATGTTTAATCTATTCTCACTCTACCTTCTTTAAGCCTGTGCTTCAAGCCTTTTCTGCCCTCTCCTCAAAAAATAAGAAAAAAATATGTAGTGGATATTTTATTCTAGCAAGATAGTTGAAAACATCTCCCATACTTCCCTGGTCTAGCCATGCTAACCTAGCCTAGGAACTCTGTCTCAAAGGACACTGAGTGTGGTTGGGTAGCATGTGCATGCTATAAAACTCTGCTTACTCACATTCCTTTAGTTAGTTGCTCTAAAATTTTGCCAAGGATTGAGGCAAATTGACTAATTTCACCTTCCAAAATAATGTTTCTCTTGTTTGTGAAAACTGGGTCAATATATGACCATTTCCAGTTTATGAATATCAGATATGATAGAATTTTGTTATTATTCACAAATATTTTTAGGCCTTCAAATGAAAATTACAGTGTTTGGACACTCTGTCACTTACACTCTGAATTCTAGAAGGTGAGTGTGAAAAATGCCTGCAGTTGATAATCAGCAAACTTAGTACTTTGCTCCAGGCACCTTTGCCCACCCTGAGCCTGGGCCCCCATTTTCTCCTCTGTTGCTCACTTCCCTCCCTTCTTACCACCCCACCTCCACCAATTTCCCACGTGTCTGATGAAAATCACTCCCTTTCAAGTTTCTGCTGAAGCATCTTCTCTTCATTTATTCCAAGGATATGCTACCCAATCCCCCATGTGGGCCCTATTATACCCTCTCTCTACATACCAACTGCGTAGAATTGTTCACATCTTTTCAGCCCAGTTTGTTTATGTCTAATGCCTCACCCATTGCCAAGCTCACAGTGCTTGATGAAGGCAGCAAACCATGTCTTCCTAAACTCTGTTTTCTCCATTGAGAGCTACAGTGTCTAACACATAGGTGACAATAAAGATTATTAAGTGAAATAGACAAAATTCAGCCTGAACTTGCACCTATCAAAGATCCAGAGAATATTATGATCTAGATGCTATGTATCCCTTCTTTCTCTTTGCCTTAACACATAGAAGTAATATAACCTTCTAAAGGTGGTAGAGAGATAAATGATATCATTTTTGATATCTGACAGTAAATTAATGGGGTTCCATTTTAAAAAATGGAAGGATATTTGCCCAAATTAACATTGTCTGCTTCCAAGCAGTTATCTTGGAAAGTCAAACATTTGGCATGAAGTTGTTGCCATTGCTCAAAACAACAGTTTTGGAACTTCTTTGAAAAATTGCTTTTCCAGTCTTTTTTGAGTATCCTCCACGTGGCAAATCTTTATTTCCTGAGATTGACTTAGATTTCTGAAAATAGCCAAAACTTTTTGGGTGTCAAGATTGGCAGAAGCAGTGAATGTTTAAGCTATGTAATGTCATTTCTGGCTATTTTGGTATACTACGCCTCAGGAGAATGGTGGCTTATATATTTGTAAATTGCCTCTGGGGGAATAATGAGAATATTAATGCAACAGCTGGCCTACTTCCTCTCTTCTTCGGAATTCCATCTTGTGTGGTCTGCTGTGCATTGACTTATTTTTACACAGTTAATAAACAGTTGCTTTTCAAATTATTTTTTAATGATTGAAATCTACACACACACACACACACACACACCCTCTCCCCATCTTATTCATCTAAGTTTGTTCTTCATAATGCCCATTATGAAATATTAGAAAGAGTCCTGTTCTCACAAGTCATGAAGGTGAACTCTAGAACTAGCCTTATCATTTGTTGGCCGAGAACCTTTGGGCAAGTGACTTAGCTTCAAGTTACTTATCTGTAAAATATATTTCATTATACCATGCTTACAACCGCCAAAGAATGGTTGAAATATTATATGAGAAGGTAAATGTTAAGGTACTTCCTTTGTGGCCCTCATTTGACTACATATGTTATTTGACTTTGTGTCTGTGGCCATTTATGGGATTGGGATTTGTTTGTTTGTTGGTTTGTTTGCTCCTCTGCCTCCTCTGACAAAGAGTTTGAGTTCTGTGAGATTAAGGATCATGCTAGACTCATATCAGTACTCCCTGTTCATATTTTGACACATACTAAGTGCTCAAGAAATGAGTTTTATAAATAAATATAGAAATTAACTGTCCTGATTTTTTATAAAATATTTAAATTCCAAATAAATATACCCATTCATACTTTGTCATTATTCTGGGTAACTTTCACATTTGCGGGAGAGATGCTGCCTGTCCCCCAGTTCTCCCCTTCTTCCCCATCCAATCTATCAGCACTGCTAATTTCTTTCTATTAATTCTTCTTCTGTCATCTTGGACATTCTCACCTAAGCAGGATCCCATAACTCACTCCATTATAACTTCTTTTGTCTGGCAAAGCTGAAATTGTGATGAATCCCATCACCATGTCTGTACTCATGCAGCTGGGTATTGCTGGAGGAGAGGAGAGCACAAGGCCACAAGATTACACTTATGCTTTTTTAATACTTTTTTTCTTCAACCCGCTTAAGCTCTGTGCCACAACTTTTCTTAAAATTTCTAAAAAAAAAAAAAAAAAAGCAACCATCCAGATCTCATATCTTTGTACTTTTGAAGTTACCAGTCTGTCCGTCTGTATCCAAATGCTACCTCTTGTTTCTTACAAATAAGATGCATTTGCCAACACACCTTTCCTGTGCATAGGGTCCCACCCCATCTTACAATCTCAGGATCTTTCTTCTAGCAATCATCATCAGCTTATCCTTCTCTACTGTATCTTATCCTTCAGCAAACAAGCTTGCTACTTTACCTCCAACTTAAAAAATATTATCTGGGCATCTACATATCCCTCCAGCTACATCCCATCAATTTCTTTACTCCTCATTCACTATAAAACTTACTGAAAAGATTGTCTATGGTCAGGACACCCACTTTCTTACATCATAGTTTCTTCTCAATCCACTCAAACTGGGCTTCTTTCTCCATGTCTCCATTGAGGCTGGACTAATCATAGTTACAGATGACGTCTGTGTTGGCAAATCCAATAGCTGTTTCTCTTTATATTTTACTCTTTTCCAGTAGCTTTCTAATCAGTTAATATTCCCTCCTTTTCTGATGACCTGTATTTTCTTTGATTATGTGATGCAACGCTTTCCTGGTTTTGTTCTTACAACATTGGCTACTCCTTTTCCAACCCCTTTGCTGCTTTCTCCTCCTATACTCACCTTCTAAATATTGGTGTACTCCAGGTTGTGACCTGGCCTTCACTTTTCCAGATTCTTCAGGAATCTTGTCTTACCTTTCACTTCTGTATCCTCAATGCCTAGAACAGTACCTGACACATAGTAGGACCTCAATAAATAATTGTAAAGTGAATGTATACATTATCCAACTTCTTAGAAAAAATGACAGGATAATGTCCCTCCCTTTTACTCCATGCATCCATCTTTGGAATGTCTCTGGACTTCTGTCTACTTATATCTTCCTTACATATCGAAGTCCAATAATTGTTCCTTGGGGTAGGATGACTCAGCAATTGTTTTTATATGGGTTTATGTAATTGTAGATGGAATAAAATAAACTTAATGAATTACTGGCCCATGCATACATAGACAAAAGCAATGGAGTGCTGAGCAATTAACATGCGAATTTGTTTCAACTAGACAATTAATATGTAACACTCAGTTTTTAACCTTCTTTCTCTTAGCACAGCTTTTTCTTTTTGTGGTAACTTGAATTATAAAAGCAACAACTCTAATTATAAGATTACTATAAAAGAACTGTAAATTCTATCTTCCATTTTGCTATATTGTGCTCCACCCTTTCCATCTTTATAAAATGGAGAAACATTTTGTTTGCACTGCACATCGAGGTCAGGAATGAAAGATCTGGTAAGTCCAAGGCATTATGAGTACAATGTGTTTAAAGTGGCCTAAGCCATTTGCACAGGAAAATAACACACTCTAATCCATTTAAGGGCCTTTGTAAGTAGTCAGGTCTCCAACCCTTAATCCATCTCATTATGCCTAGGTAGTGAAGCGTAGAGGGTTTTAGGTTCTTACAATTACTGCCTCATAAGGTACACTGACTATCAAAAGATACTTTAGGCAATGATATTCTAAAGAAAGTATTCACAGCCTGTGACCACATGATACAGAGACGTTTGGATTGGGCTGGGTGTACACTGAGATAGTACATCTTCTTGTTCCATCTAGTCTGAGTTTGCCTAACATATCCATAAGACCAAACTGCCAGGTAAGGGTTGACAATCACTATCTTCCTTGAATACCAGGCCTTACTGATGCCTCCAGAAACTCAGGCCATAAAATGAGTGCTCCTTGATGTTGAGCACAGTTAGTAAACTAATTTCTCTCATATTTATAGCCCCCAAATAACTGCACTAAATACTTTATGTCCAAGGCCTCTCCCTGGTTTCCAGCATCCATCCTTATATATTCTAACTAATTAAAAAATAAAGCACCACTGATGATGTCCTGTTGTATTGTTTAGTATCTGATAACTGAGCTGGGACTATGACCAGGAATTCCATAGTAACAGTCCTACCTGGATGCATCTGGAGTACAGACATAAATGAATCAAACTCAGCTCTGTGTGTCTACCAGTTTACTGGACTTTCTGTTTAAAATACATGCTATGATCCTCCTTTGTAAACTGCAAACCAGGACAATATTCTTTATGAGAAGCATAAAAATTTCAGATGTAGCCACTCTATTACGGGCAATAGCATTATCTCCTTTCAAATAAATGTATCAGGAACAATACAAGATTATTCACTTCTTGAAATTTTCCTTTGTGTTTTAGTTTTATAAAATAATTTGATACAGTATAGTCTTCAATACCTCAGTATAGATTCCTGTTTACTTTTTTATTAAGAAATATTTGAAGAGAGTCATTAAAACTTTATTTGGTAGTCAAATATGGTCATCCAACATTTGTTAGCTGGTTGCTATTCCTCATATTTCATGGAATGTTACTCCATATTTAACTTTTAGACTTTATTAAAGTTAGGATTAAATTTCCCCATGTTTTGGAGTCTGAAGAATGAATGAGTGAATTCTGGACCGTCATATTTTGTTGCAGATAGAAATACATAAGACTTTTGTGAATTGTTATTTCATTGATTTGGTAACTCTTATAATTCAACATTTCTGATTCTGAAGTTTCCATTTTCTCCATATTTTCCATCTTTTAAGTGCTTTCTTATCAAAATAGATACATAAATTAAGACTGCAGGTAAATTAATATTGTTAATTATAATGTGGCTGTCTATTGGTTACTGGTTACATGGGCCTGGGAATGCCTCTTCTTGGGAGGTAAATAATGTTTAAGTTATTTTTTGTCTTGTATATTTGAATGCAATGTAGAACAACATGATTCAGACTTTTTATTAAATCAAACTAACTTTCCTCTTCTCCATACATGAATATGCTCACACATGTAATGGGAATACTATTAACGATTTTGATGCTACAAAAGCTGCTCAGGTGTAGTCACCTAAGATATTTCGGTCCTCAGAATTGGGGGGTGGGGGATTTCCAGCTGAGAGAATGTGAGGAATACAACAAAGGGATTTTGGGGTTTTGCTTTTTGTTTTTAATCCATTCAGCAAAGACTGCAGCATGGTGAAGCTTGATTTGAAAGTTTAGTCTTTGCCTAAACCTCCTGAGAACTGGCAGCCCACATAGGAGGGATTTTCTCAACTATGAAAACTTCCCTTCCTAGCTCTTGGGGCATCTGATCCTTGTAAGGTAAGTGTACTCTTACATTTAGGGTTGTAAATGGGTTGTGAGATTGGGCACATTAGTATTCTATTCCACCTATAGGGGGCTCCTTCCTACTCCACCAAACTTCTCAGTGATTTCATATACACTCATACTTTTTTCCATGGTTGTCTGGAGCCTCCCTAGAGAGAAAGCCAATATGGGTAATACCATTTGCTCCAGATTTCCTATTTCTTATTCCTATCAAAATGTCTGCTTACTATTAAGAAAATTTATATTTGCATCCAAGCAGGTATTAAGAAGTTCTATGCAGTGATGCTTCTCCTCCTCCTGATAATGTATATTACAGCAAGGATCTTATGGAGGCAAAGGTAGATGATTCATGTAACATGGTAGCTGATAAAAGAAACCTGTTTGATTAGTCCAGTGGCATGGGCATGGTATTTCTCAGAGCACACCATGTGGAATCAGGCACCACCATTTACTTGTTGGGCTGAGAAAAGTCCACTTTGTGTTTCGAGTAAGTGCCATTGAGAACAGAGAGGACTTAGGGAGACAGGGCACAGGTAGGGCATAGGTGGGATAGGCACTTCCTCCTAGATCCTGGAAATTGGGCTGGAGTTGTTGCTGCACTCAAAATAGAAGGAAAATGTCACAATATTAGGACGAGATTTGGCAAAAACTGAAGGGAATGGATTAGGAAATGATTATTATGAATTTAATAAATATAAGTAATGGTAAGAAAGAAGAGCACTCTTTGTCTCCAAATTTGTATTTTCTTATTTCCTTGTATTTTAGCATAAATTCATATATGCATCGAAAAGATGTGTTAAAGTGCTACATATATGTTCTGCTTCCTGGTAATTTGTATTTTTACAAGAACTTTCTGGAGGGAATGCCTTAACTACAATAAGTGACTCTTATGGTAAAACTTTCATGAATATTGGAGGCTGGTGAAAGAGACATATTGGACAGGTCAGAGTCTTATGGTACACCTCATATTACACCATGGAGGAATGGGACACCTGAGTTCAGTAGTGGGCTTGGGAAAAGTCACTTCCAGGTGAGTCCATTCACAGTAGAGAGAGGACTTACACAGGGCATAAATATGGCAGGCATGTTCTTGTAGATAGAGGTGATTTCACACAGTGAGGCTAGAATTGTCATTGTGCTCATAATCAGTTAGACACAGAGGTTTGACAAGAACTTGGAGTCAAATTGGTAGTGATCATTGCTGGTAATCTGGGCCATTGGAATCATGAGGAAAAGGTACAGCTGAGTGAAAGACTTGAGTTTAGGTCAAGCTGGATAATCATAGAAGGACAATGAGATGATTTGTCCTTTGGAAAATATGATTGGGAGGATACTGAGTCTATTGTGTCCTGTAGAGCCAAAACATACCTTTGGGAATGGCCAGGGTATAGTTCTAGTGACCAAGTTGATGCACAGTTGCCATTAGAATGATTAACTGAGTGGTTACTGCACTGATCTTCATCAGCTTGAGACCTTCTGATCATGAGAAGTCAATATACATGAAAAAAAGAAAAAAAATTTCATCAACTTAATGAACACCACCAATGAACTACTTTTATGGACTAGATTGTTTACCATGATGAGGTGGTGGTGGTGATGGTGAAGTACTAACACTTCTATGAGCAAATAAATGAAAATGTCCCGAATGGTCTTTTTTTTTTTTTTTCTAATTTTTTTAAAAAAAATTTTTATAGAGACAGGGTCTCACTATTGCCCAGGCTGGTCTTAAATTCCTGGTCTCAAGTCATCCTCCTGCCTCAACCTCCCAAAATGCTAGGATTATGGGCATCAGCCACCACACTTGGTCTAGAATGATTGTATTAGCAAAGTTTTCCATATATATATATATAAAATGTGAAATGGAATTACATTAAGATATTACAGAGTTCTTTTGCAAGCTTATTTTGTCTACAATATTATTGCTATTTCAGTTTATAGTGCATTCATCATAAATTGTTACATTATAAAAAGGAGCTATACATTTTTTTAGTTATCATCCTATGCTTAATTATCCTTTAACTAGGCTAAATACCACTATAATATTATTAGGACAATTAAAAAGACATTAAGTGGAATGCTTAAGATCTTTGCATTTAAATACATAAAATATTTTGGATGAAGTTTTCATGTTGTCTTTTTTGCATGAAGGATATTTTAGAGTACATCTAACATTATATAGAAGAATATTAGAAGTACTCATGTTTATATTTTCTTACTATTCACATTTTCTTTGTAATGATGGTTTTTCCCTCCATTGTATATGTTATACAGCTGGCATTTTTATAGATATGAATTGTATATCTAAAAGAAAAGGGAAATAAAAACAAAAATGAGATTACCCTATCAAATTTTTAATACCATAAGAAGAAATAATATTCTTATATTAAGGAAGTTTTAAACAAACCCTAATGTTCAATAAGATAGATGTTCGACATGGTATAACACTTGTGAGCCAATAAACTCTCACATATAAAGTTTATGAAAATAGAAAAAAGTTAAGATCACATCACTACTCTTTGAAATTTTTTATATTAAAATTGAAAGTATCTTCAATATTTCCTAGTTTTTCTAAATTAAAAAATATTTAATTTTTTATTTTTAATTATTATGAGTACCTAATAGTTGTATATATTTACAGGGTACCTGTGCTGTTTTGACTCAGGCATACAATATGGCTTAATCAAATCAGGGTGACTGGGGTATTCATCACCTCAGGCATTTATTTCCTTGTGTTAGGAACATTCCAGTTCCATTCTTAGTTTTAAAGTATACCCTAGCTTATTGATGATTATAGTCATTTTGTTGTACTATCACATATTGTTCATTCTATCTATCTATTTATTTTTTTGTACCCATTAACCATCCCCACTTTATACTCCATTCCCTGCTACCCTTCCTGGCCTCTGATAACTATCTTTCTACTCTTGTTCCCATGAGGTTTTTTTTTTTCTTTTTCTTTCTTTTTTTTTTTTAATATTTAGCTCCCATATATGAATGAGAACATGTGAGATTTATCTTTTTGTGCTTGACTTATTTCTCTAAAGATAATGTTCTTCAGTTCCATTCATGTCATTTCAAATGGCAGGATTTCATTATTTTTAATGGTTATATAATATGCTATTGTGTATATATACCACAATTTCTTTATCCATTTATCTGTTGATGAACATTTAGATTGATTCAAAATCTTGGCTATTGTGAATAGTACTGCAATAAATATGGGAGTGAAGATATCTTTTTAAGTTAAATACATTTATTTATTTAGAGACAGGGTCTTGCTCTGTTGCCCAGAGTGGAATACAGTGGCATGATCATAGCTCACTGCAGCCTCAAATTCCTGGGCTCAAGTGATCTTCCTGCCTTGGCATCCCAGAGTGCTAGGATTACCAGTGTGAGCCACCATGCCCAACTCAGATATCTTTTTGATATACTGAATTCCCTTCTTTTAGATATATACCTACCAGTGGGATTGCTGGGTTATATGGTAGTTCTGTTTTTAGTTTTTTGAGGAACCTCTCTATACTGTTCTCCATAGCAGTTGTAATAATTTACATTCCCACCAACAGTGTAAGAGAGTTTCTCTTCCTCCACATCCTTGCCAGCATTTGTTATTGCCTGTCTTTTTGATAAAAGCTATTTTAATTGGGGTGAGATAATATCTTATTGTAATTTTGATTTGCATCTCTCTCTGATGACTAATGATGTTGAGAATTTTTTCATATCTCTGTTGGCCATTCGTACGTCTTGTTTTGAGAAATGTCTTTTCAGACTCTTCAAGCATTTTTTTTTTTTTGAGACAGAGTCTCACTCTTTTGCCCGGGCTAGAGTGCCGTGGCATCAGCCTAGCTCACAGCAACCTCAAACTCCTAGGCTCAAGCAATCCTCCTGCCTCAGCCTCCCAAGTAGCTGGGACTACATGCATGTGCCACCATGCTTGGCTAATTTTTTCTATATAGTTTTAGTTGTTCAATTAATTTCTTTCTATTTTTAGGAGAGACGGGGTCTCGCTCTTGCTCAGACTGGTCTCGAACTCTTGAGCTCAAACAATCTGCCCGCTTCAGCCTCCCAGAGTGCTAGGATTACAGGCTTGAGCCACCGCGTCCAGCCCTTCAAGCATTTTTTAATTGGATTATTTGATTTTTTTCTATTGAGTTGTTAGAGTTCCTTATATATTCTACTTATTAATCCCTTGTCAGATGGGTAGTTTGCAAATATTTTCTACCATTTTGTGGATTGTCTCTTCACTTTTTTGATTGTTTCCTTTTCTGTGCAGAAACTTTTTAGCTTGCTGTGATCTCATTTATGCAATTTTGCTTTGGTTACCTGTGCTTTGGGGGTATTACTCAAGAAATCATTGCGCAGATCAATGTCCTGAAGTGTTTCACCAATGTTTCCTTTCAGTAGTTTCATAGTTTCAGGTCTTAGATTTAAGGCTTTAATCCATTTTTATTTGATTTTTACATATGCTGAGATATAAGGGTCTAGTTTCATTCTTCTGCAGATGAATATCCAGTTTTCCCAGCACCATTTTGAAGAGACTGTCCTTTCGCCACTGTATGTTCTTGGCAACTTTGTCAAAGAAATAAGTTCATTATAGATGTTTGGATTTATTTCTGAGTTTTCTATTTTGTTCCATTGGTCTATGTATATGTTTTTATGCCAGTATCATGCTTCTTTGGTTACTGCAGCTCTGTGATAAAATTTGAAGTCAGACAATGTGATTCCTCCAGTTTTATTCCTTTTACTTAGGATGACTTTTGCTATTTTGGGTCTTTTGCAGTTCCATATACACTTTAAGATTATTTTTCTATTTTTGTGAAGAATGTCATTGGTATTTTGATGCGGAGTGCATTGACTCTGTAGATTGCTTTGGGTAGTAGAGACATTTTAACAATATTGATTCTTCCAATCCATGAGCATGGAATATCTTCCCATTTTGTTGTGTCCTCTTTAATTTCTTTCATCAACGTTTTATAGTTTTCATTAGAGAGACTTTTTACTTCTTTGGTTAAGTTTATTCCTAGTTGTTTTAGTTTATTTGCAGCTATTGCAAATGTGATTACTTGATGCTGAAAAAGCATTCAATAAAATTCAACATCCCTTCATGATAAAAACTCTCAAAAAACTGGATATAGAAGGAATTTACCTCAACACAATAAAAAGCCATACATGACAGATCCACAACTATTACCATACTGAATGGGAAAAATCTTAAAATCTTTCCTCTAAGATCTGGAACAAGACAAGGATGCTCACTTTCACCACTGTTGGCCAACATACTACTGGATGTTCTAGCTAGAGCAATCAGATAAAAGGAAGAAATAAAGGGCATCCAAATTGGAAAGGAAGAAGTTAAATTATCACTGATCTTATACCTAGAGGAACCTAAAGACTCCACAAAAAACCATTAGAATTGATAAATTTAGTAAAGTTGAAGGATACTATATGAACATATAAAAATCAGTAGCATTTCTATATGCCAACAGTAAACAAGCTGAAAAAGAAACCAAGAAACTAGTTGTTGGTTTTTCTGAAAAATGTATTTGCTGTTAATTATTTCAAATATTTATAAAATAATGTTATGATTACTTTGATTAATGTTAGTTGTCCAAGGGAGGCTATTTATTGTATTAATATTTGAAAATTGTTTTGATCCTCTAAAACCTTATTATGTTTTTCAAAAATCTTTAAGTGCTCATAGTTTTCTCCAAATTGAAAAGGGAACTATATGAAACAAGGAAGAAGCTTACACTCTTTGATTAGCATTTTTACCCACTTAAGGCAATGGGAAGAAAGTTTTACATATGGTAATTTAGAAACTTTCTGGAAGGCTTATCAACGTTAAAAAGTAAGCTGTGTCTTTTTTCTTTGTCAATTTGAAAAATATCTGCAAAAATATTTCTGGTGGTGGATGTGTAAATTATAGATCAGCTATCAAACCAGGTTGGCATTATCTAGAAATGTTAAAGATATCCATATCACAATATTATGACCCCCAAAATTCCACTTTAAAATTTATATATTTTATACACACGCACACACACACACACACACACACACACACACACACACACACATATAAATGAGAAACCTACAGTGATTTTTCTCAAATGTTAATGTTCATCCAGATCACTTGGGGATTATGTGAAAACTAAAATTCTAATTCAATAGGTCTTGAATAAAATTTGAAATTCTAAATTTCTAGCAAACTCCTAGGTGATAACTACAATGCTGGTCTCCAGAGCAGTGGTTTTTAAAGTGTGTTTCTCAGACCAGCAGCATCAACCTCACCTGGGAACTTGTTAGAAATGTAAAGTCTCGGGCCACACCCCTATTAAATCAGAAACTCTTAGGGTGTGGCCCAGCAATTTGTGTTTTAACAAGCCTTCCTGGTGATCCTAGTACAAGTTAAAGTATATCAGAGTATATGTATAGGAATGCTCATAACAGCATTGCTCATAAAATCTTTGAACTGGAAAACTTCCAAACATCTGTCAATAGTTGATTAGGTAAATAAATTATAATTATTTATGCAATGAAATAATACATAGCAGTGAAAATAAGCAAATAACAGTCACCTGTAACAATATAGATGAATCTTGTGAACAATATTGATTATGTGAAACAAAACATAAAAGAATATATATATTATACATATGATTCCACCTATATAAAAAATAGATATATTTTTAGAGAGGTCTACATCAGTGGTAAACCTATAAAGATGGGAAAAAAGCAGTAACCATAAAGTCAGAATAAGGATCACCTTTATTTAGAGTGAAGGATGTGATGTTATGGCAGGGGGTACCCGAGAGACCCCAGAGAGGGATAGCATGTGTAGTGTTTTTTGACCTGAGTGGTGGTTATCTTGATATTTATATGAATAGTTGTTTTGTAATTATTCATTTGCTGTTAATTTATGTTTTATGGCCTTTTAAATGTTGAAAAAATATAAGAGAATAATAAAGCACATTTCTACCAGAGCTATTTTGTAATGATGTTTGTTAATGATTGAAGAATTACTCTGATGGAAATCACTTTGATGTCCACAGAAATTTCTAAAGTGAATAGAAACTCGGTGTGGAATCTCACAGGATAGCATTGAGAAAGTGTATTTGTGGGTTGAACAAACTAATCTGTAACATTTTACTATATAATATATATTGTTTGACAGTGACTGATTACAATGCTAGAGGTAGTTTTGTTCCCCTGTGTGACTCTATTCTTGGTAAAAAAAAAAAAAAAACCAGGGAGCTGGGGCATAACTTATATCCCACAATGGACATATGATATTTGCCCACACTGCTTCTCTTCTGTTTATGAGGTATGCTGTCCCCTCAGATGGCTCTCATGGTACTGTCATTCACACGCCAGCCCGCCCTTAAGGCCAGAGAGTTCATGTGATCCAGGCCTGGCCAATCATGGGACCCCATCATCCTGTCCACATGATAAATTCCAAAGCAGGGCAGCCCTTCTGTTAGATGTGTGCCAAGGAGGCTGGCAGTAGAAGGTTTATTCTATGTCTCAGGGAGAATGCTTCTGGGGATCATGGAAAACTAAACACTTAGGGACTCTTTTCCCTCCACTTGGTAAGAAGGGACTTGAAAGTTCAGCAAATAATAAAATGTACAAAATGGAAGGCTATTGGAAAAAAGAGTAACAAATTTTTTTGAGCAGCTGGTTCAGGCCATTCTTCAATCCAATGTATAAGCCAATACATTATTGTTTTTTATTTTTTGTGACTACTTGATGTGTGTCCCATTCAGTTCCCAATACAACTGAAAGAGTCCTGGTTAATTTATAAACACAGTCTAATATACTTCCAATATTCACAGTCTAAAATTGCTACATTTCTCTGTGTACTTTGGCTTTTTGATCAATTTTTTGGAATAATAGAATTATAATTAATTGCTAATGAAGGTCCTAAAATACGAGGTAGTTATTTCATGGCTAACTGACTACCACAAAGTTTTTTTGTAGCTCTCTGGTCACAGGGGTTGCTCTCTCCATGCTGATACAGAGCTGGTGAGAGACTAAGATGAGAAAGATGGCTATGCAATGAAATGAGGCAGTGTTCTCATAAGATTGCCCTCTGCTCTCATTCCACGAATTCTGAAGTTGAAGTTTTGACTTCTCGGTTTCACAGCCTCACTACAAGGCTTACACGTGACACAGGAAATGTACGCACTTCGTCCATAGGTGACATCCATGTAAGGCTACTAATGCCTATAAAGTTTCAGGCATGCTGTGAGGAAAGTTTCACCAAGAAGGGCTGTAAAGCAGTGACCGCACATTGAATCGCCTAAGGACCTTTAAAGAACTACTGATTTAATTAGTCTGGGATATGGCCAAGGCATCAAGATTTAAAAATATCTCTTCTGAGTGATTCTATTGTGCAGCCAAATTGAGGAAGTGTGGGTAAAGGAACTATTGAGCCTATACAAATTCTTACACTTAGTCCCAACTTACAGGTTTTTCTTAGTCTTTGTCCCAACTCATAGGTTTTAAAGGACTTGGACTAGTTAGTGTCAACGAAGGCATCATATAGAGGAACAAATAGCCACATCTTCTGGGAAGATTTGGGGGTTATTCTCAGGTTGTACTACACCACAATACCCCTGGGCTACTCACAATGCCTCACCTGAACACTTGTTCCTTGCGAGGTCCCCAGAGTACTTCTCAGCTAATCACAGCGAACCACTCCTGGACCTGCTCTCTCATTTATAGCTTGCTTCTGAAATCACTCCCCATAGATTTCAACTGCTCTCCCTCACAGCTCCTATTTCTCCCTCCTCATTAGGACAAATAAACAAACAAAAAAACAGAAACCAAGGAAAAACTACATGGGAAGGTTTTAGTCAAAGATTCAGGAACCCCAGTTGACAGACATGATTGCTTTGGGTGAGCGAAGCTCACCTGTAAAGATTTTTAAAAATAGCACCCTGTCTGCCTTCCTCCACACCTAGTATCTATTCCTTCAGGCTCAGGTTAGTTCCACAGGTAATTCTGATAAATATATCTAGTATAATCATCCATTGGAAGGTCGTCCCGAGGTAGGTTTCAAGAGTTCCATGGGTTATCCCCTCCCACAAATGATGAGCAATACGTTAAGTGTGTGCCTTTTGTTTGTATACAGAAATAGTTCATTTAAAAAAATGTTAGATTATCAACTGGGCCTTTAATCTCTCTCCTACTTAAGAATCATTTCAATAGACTAGAAATATAAATCCTCACCAGAAGATAATTCATTTTTCCCATAAAAAGATGTAAATGGTTCTTATATATATTTGAGGTGTTATCTATCAGTAAGACTTTTTAATAAGACTTTTTAGCTAGATGAAACTTGAAATTTACTCTTTCAAAAAGATGACTTCAGCTCCATAATGAAGCACTATGATCCTAAACCTTAGCCCTGTACTCTCCTACGGTCCTGGGAAGTCAAGTATGTCTTGCTCTTTGGGAAATGTTCAGTACTGTAAAAAAACTGTAAATTTACTTCAACGTAACCATACTTTCCTCGTTGTTTTATTAACGGAATCCCCAGTTTTTATAACTATAAAAAAGTGCCAGTAAAATAATTTAAATATAGTTATTCTCACCACTTCCTCTCCTCAATTTCCTAGAGATGGCCAATACGAACAGTGTCACATATATCAGGCAAGTACAGATACATACTCTCTGTGTGTGTGTTATTTTTAAAACAAAAATGCAACCACAGAATTCAATTGGCTTTTCTCACTTAACAATATATGTTGGATATTTTTCCAGGACACTAAACTGCTTTTGAAAGAATATAAAGTATTATTTTCTGAAAGCATCAGGATCTCTTATAATGAACCTGCTTTCTATAAAATGGAAATGAAAATGTCTTTGAATATCAAAGGGAGCTGCTGTCATCAAAGCAGGCGTTCTGCTCTCTCCTGTCTCCTTCACCTGCACAAACACCACAGTCCTCAGCCCTCTGTCTTCCTCCATTCACCCTGGGAGAAGAGGGAGCCCTGTTCTTGCTCAGTCTGTGCAGCTCTTTCAGAAGACATTTGCAAGGATCTCAGGCTACTCCATACATAGGTTTGCTTCTAATGCAGATTTCATTCAGAAACCATTCTGTCAAGTTACCATGCACTGCATGTTTTCCACTGTGAGCAAAGAAAAATAGATTTAGCATTAAAATGTACCATCTGTGTCAATATGTGTTAATATTTGATGGTGTAGATTTAAACCTGAGCACATTTGTTAGTTTAATTCCAAGGTATGCAATGCTGCAGTCGTCATTTCCTCTTGCCTTCAGAAGAAGGATCTTCCTGGGATCACCAAATCTCTTAGAAGTCAGGTTGAAACTCTGTTGAAAAAGACTTCTCTTGGGTAGGAGCTACCCAGGCTCTGCTGCCCGCCTTGCTCAGTGAGTCTTTTACATCCAAAGCAGCCACTGAGAACACTGTTAAAAATGAGCTCTTTTTATCTCCCGTATCACAAATCCTTTCTCTTTTGCCTTATGCTTTGTATTACCCCTTGTTACAATGCAAACATTTAAGATTAGTTTTCTACCCCCTTGACACCTTCTCATTGAAAAGATTCTTCCCTTCCTCATTAGAGCCAGGATATCAGGAATGTGGAAAAGCCAGTGAAGTTTTAATTGGATTAAACTCTGAGTGTCCCTCCACCCCTCCAACCTCCTTACTGGCAACTTTCTTGACAGCTTAACTAACAAGATAACATGCAACAAAGAGACGTGGCATTCGGCAGGGCCTCCCGCCTTACCTGGGGGGGATACACCTGGGCCAGCTGTGAGTGGCAAGAGACCAACAGGTAACTGACAACAACCCCCGCTCTGATACTGTCACCAACTCTCAGGCTTTGTGCACTTCTGAGATGAAATTCAAACCTGAAATTTTAGCTGCTCGAAGTGATTGGATTCAGCAGGCGCCTCCTGAGCTTGCGGTGGAAGTGCCAGAGGGGGAGCAAAGCCACTTTCCTGGTCTTTAATTCCCTCGGCCAAGAAAAATCAAAATCTGTCCATTTGGCACGTTTCAGAGGGAAAAAGGGCAATACAAATTTTCCTTAATAAAATAATGCTGGCTATTAAAGAGCAGTCTTGCCGAAGTCATTTGACGCCCTTCTCCCACAGGGCTGACGGGCAGGAGGCCGGGGTGTGGGGAAGTGCAATTGGAGACATTAGTTACACCACCTTAGGTACGGTAGCAAAATAATATTTGATAAATGAAAATAAATCCAGGCAGACACAATTTCCAAATAGTTTTTAGAAGTACCTGTCACTTCCAGACTCTCTTCTTAAGCGTAACTCTTGGTGAGCGAATCCATTTTACCGCTTCTTCCGGGCAGAAAATTTCAGCGTGCCCTAAAAGAATTCAGTGTTTCCAGAAGGAAAGTGACAAGCACATTTTCATGAGAATCAGAGACTCGCCGAAAGCTCCTTCCAGAAAGTTCTCATCTGAAACCGGAGTAGCTGGATGCTTGTACTTTCATTTCAAAAGCATTGGGAGGAATTGGGACCCCCAAAATGCTGACCCTACAGACAGAAGTGTTAGTATCTCAAATGCCTTTCATAGGAAGACACCCCATTTCGTGCCATTAGTAGAGCTAAACTTTAAATGTCAATGGCCTTGAGAGAGATTGTTGTGCTTCAAGATCCCGACTAAGGTGTAAAGCGCATCTACTTGATCCTGTCCTAAGGACAAGTTTTGACACTGAATAGTTTAAAGAGATGGAAAACACAAGGGAAATTATCACCTAGGGAGCCAAAGATAAATTTCTAGTCTTGACTGTGTTTTTCACTTACATGCAAAAGACCTGATGATTTGGGGAAGGTCGAACCAGGAGTTCTAGTAACAAAAAGGTAGAAGAGGGGAAAGAAAACAAAGATATCATAGAAGAATAAAATTAAAATGACATGAAGGGTCAGTCTAAAATGACATAGTTAGAATTAGGACTAGCAAAATCTTTTGACTTTTTCAAATTTTTAGTTTCGCTGTACTCAACAATACTGAAGAAAATGTTATATATGTGCTGAGAAACCTGATTGTATTAGAGAGTCAGGAGTGGTATAGTAGAAGGTGTCAGGAGCCCTGAGTTCCAGTCCTGCTTTAGTACTTAAGACCTATGATTAGTCCCTCAAATATAGTAAATACTTTCTCTGTTACTGGCACTATATTATGAGCTTACAAATATTCTATCTAGGTCAATCCATCTAAGAAGCTTTAGTGTCCTCATAATATGCGTATTTATGGTGAAGACTAAATTTAATAATGTAAAGAAAGTAGTAATGCACGTTCTCTCTCTGTCTCCCTCCTCTTCTTCTCCACTTTCTTTTAAATTATATGCTGCTACACTCTGTTCCTCAGTTATAACACGGGAATAATAATAGTATCTACTCTACAGGATTGTTGTGAAGATTAAAAGAAGTAATCCATTTTAATTGCTTAGGAATGTGCATGGCATGTAGTAATAGCACTCCTTAATTAATTTTATCAAGAGTGAACATTGCAGCTATTTGATTATGTCTATACACACTGCATTCTGTTGGGTACTAAGCATGAGAACACAGGATTTTTCTCTATCTCCTGTTTTCACCCTTGTCTTTAAGCGTAGGAATTTGGTCTTAAGACTACCTTCAACAGCAGAGTACAGTGTGAAAAGCAGCCATGAATGAGAAGCTTCCGATTTCATTACGGCAGTTGGTGACATGGGTCATCCTGACACCAGAGTTGGGTGGAGGTACTGATCACCCTTTCCTACTGAAATGTTGCCCCGGCAGTGAGCCTCTGCGCTGGCCTCTCACCATCTTAAGAAAATGGGTCTAGATAACTCTACCTTAGACTGCTGGAAGATTCTATTGTCAACTTCTAAAAATCAGGAAAAAGAATTCCAAAAAGTAAGGAAAAAAATCAAAATAACCCCCAGTCCCTGAAAAATAAACCTGAGATAGGATTTATTTCACCATGGCCCTGAAGTCTAGAAAGTCAGGCTCTCATGGAAGGCAATGAAAGGGTAATTCACTATTATCTTATGAACCTTTTATTAATAATAATAAAATGTCGAGGGGATGGAGAACCTGCGGCCTTTGGGCCACATGTGGCCCTCCAGATCCCCAAGTGTGGCCCCTCAACAGAATCCAATCTTCACAGCACAAATCCCTTTATTAAAAGGATTTGTTCTGTAAAACTTGGATTCAGTCAAAAGGTTGCACTCAAGGATCCAGAAGGCCACATGTGGCCCAAAGGCTGCAGGTTCCCCACCCCTCTCTAAAATTATAAGCAAAATTTGGTGAGTGTGTACATGCAGTTTTATAAAAAGGGTTTATAACTTTTATCTGGTGTTTGCAGAGGTCTGAGACTTCAAAAGCGTTAAGAATCTTAGAATAGACAACAATATACTTATGTTTATAAATAAGGATTGTTATTTTTTTCATCTTTATGTTACACAAGAAAGTTCTGAAGGTACTATATAATACTTGGCATCGTGGCAAGAGAGACGTTGCTTCTCACTTTCTTGAGAGCCAACAGGAACTGTGGGAGTGGGAAGTGGCCTCCACTGAGGAGCTCAGTTTGTTTTCTTGTGTTGACTGAGTGTAGGGTCTATCTGGCTCTGTCCGATACTCTGGAAAAAATCATACAACCCAGTGGCCATAATGTCAGCCTGAAGGTGATATGGTTTCTCAGAATCACTTCCACTTCTATCAGATTCCTCTCAAATCAGTTGCTGAAGAGCTTAAAGTTTTCCTTCCAATTCCTGTCTCAGGCGTTACCTTGAGACACTTTGTGTTTCTCCCCCTCCATTGGTCCCAAGGAGGATGGAGTTAGACAGTGAATGGCTCAGAACAACCCATTCCCACCCTGGAGAGCCACTAACAGTGAGTGAGGAAGGACATATTTTACATAAAGTCACTTCTGTTGAATGTAGCATAGAAAATCTTCCTTAATATTAACACCTATCATTACGCCCTTCCCCATCTTCTTCTCCAGAGCAACCCCTCTGTGCGGCTCAGCACTCAGCTCAGGAGCATCTTCTTCAGGGGCCTCCCCAAGTCCGCTGTGGCCCTTCTACTCCACTGGCATCTATGAAACTGTGTTTTCCTGGTTCTTCTCAAACTGTTCTTCCCTTTTGTTCCTGTTTTTTGTTTGTTTGTTTTTTCCTTTTGTCTCTTTCGTGTCTAGAATGTAGAAGTGCCCAAGTTCGAGCCACGCCTCTGCCATGACTCCTCTTCACTGAAGAGCCCCACAGGTGAGTCTAAGCCACCTTCATGGTTTCCTCTATAATATTTCACCGTGCTGATGACTCTCTCATCTGTATCTGTGCTTCACTCCTGTGGGTGTGAAGCTTCAGAACCATAAATCCAATGGCTTGCTAGACACATCCCCAAGCAGATCCCAGACCACCACAAGTGCAAAATGTTCAAAACTGAAATCTTCCTCATCCTGTGGAGTTTGATCCCACTTCTATATTCACTATTTTAGGTAGCCTTACCATCTACCTAGTTAGCTAAACTAGAACGCTGTGAGTCAATCCTTGTCCTGTTACATCGCTCTCTGTTTTCTATTGCACATTCAATTATTTACGAAGTTTTTACTTCCTTAGAGCTGACATCTTTTTGTTCTCTTCTTCGTTGTGACTGCCACTATTGATTTGAAAACTCTGACTGCCTTCTGTAAGAAACATCTTTTTTTTTAATTTTTTTTTTTTATTTCAGCATATTATGGGGGTTCAAATGTTTAGGTTATGTATATTGCCCTTCCCCCCACCCCGAGTCAGAGCTTCAAGAGTGTCCATCCCCCAGATGGTGTGCATCACAATCATTATGTATGTATATACCCATTCTCTCCTTCCCCCTCCCATCTGCCCAACACCCGATGAATGTTATTCTTATATGTGCACTTAGGTGTTGATCAATGAAACCAATTTGCTGGAGAGTATATGTGGTGCTTATTTTTCCATTCTTGGGATACTTCACTTAGTAGAATGGTTTCCAGCTCTATCTAGGATAATACAAGAGATGCTATATCACCATTGTTTCTTGTAGCTGAGTAGTACTCCAAGGTACACATATACCACATTTTATTAATCCACTCACCTATAGACGGCCACTTGGGTTGTTTCCACATCTTTGCAACTGTGAATTGTGCTGCTATAAACATTCTAGTGCAGATGTATTTTTTATAGAATGTCTTTTGTTCTTTTGGGTAGATGCCCACTAATGGGATTGCTGGATCAAATGATAGATCTACTTGTATCTCTTTGAGGTATCTCCATATTGCTTCCCACAGAGGCTGCACTAGTTTGTAGTCCCACCAGCAGTGTATGAGTGTTCCTATCTCTCTGCATCCACACCAACATTTACTGGATAGCCACATGTAGAAGACTGAAACAGGATCCGCACCTTTCACCTCTCACAAAATCAACTCACAGTGGATAACAGACTTAAACCTAAGATGTGAAACTGTAAGAATTCTAGAAGAAAACATTAGAAATACTCTTCTAGACATTGGCCTAGGCAAAAAATTTATGAAGTGACCCCAAAGGTAATCACAGCAACAACAAAAATAAATAAATGACACCTGATCAAATTAAAAAGCTTCTGCACAGCCAAAGAAATTATCACAAGAGCAAACAGAAACCTACAGAATGGGAGAAAATATTCGCATGCTACACATCCAATAAAGGGCTGATAACAAGAATCTATTTAGATTCAGGAAAATCGGCAAGAAAAAATCAAACAACCCTATCAAAAAGCAGGCAAAGGACATGAACAGAAACTTTTCAAAATAAGACAGAATAATGGCCAACAAACATAAGAAAAAATTCTTAACATCTCTAATCATGAGGGAAATGTAAATCAAAACCACAATGAGATACCACTCATATGAGAATGGCCTTTATCAAAAAGTCCCAAAACAATAAATGTAAGGAAAGTTTTAACAGCTTCCTATCTCACCTCCAGTGCCATCCACTGGTCACAGGTGCTGGAGTAAGAGTGACCTAACCAAAATGAAATTGACCAAGTCATCACTCCCTCCCTTCAAAGCCTTTGACAACTCCCCATAGTGTCTCCCATGGAGCATTTCTACTACTCACTTTCCACTGCAGAAACTGTAAACTCAGGACAGCCATGAGTTGCCTGGGACTCATCTGATGTGAGACCTCTCTGTTTTGACCCGTGAGCATCATGTAAATGTCATAATGTCTCCCCACAGCTCCACATAACCCACATTCCTATCTAGGGCTTAATCTGCTGGGCTGCATTCGTTATTTCATGCATACTTTTGTTGCATGGTTTAGATTGATTGCTTTCACATTAACAGTTAAAATATTTGGTAAGAAGTTTCACACTTAAATCTACATTTGTGATTCTTTTTAGCCCTTGTATTCTGTAAACCCTGCATAACATTCCAAGGTAGAGCCAGATAAGGACATGACAATTAGAAAATTGATCAGAATTCCTTAGCAGTTACTTGGCCTCCATCTAGATTTTTTTTTACCCACTGATGTAGCAAAACCCATTAATATAGAAAAGCCTGAGTAGTCAAAATTAGTCACTCCCTGAGACTGTATATAGAAAAAGCATGTCCTTTGATGTTAACCTTCCTAAAAGGCTCAAATACCCTAACTACATGTATGGTGACATCACCGCTTTGTGTTTGTGTGAATGGGCCAGATTAAGGAGATTAAGAAAGGAGCAGGTCAGAGGTAAATGTGGTTGAGTGGCAGGAGAGGGGGTAGGGCAGCAAATCCCTCTCATCCTAAGAAAACAGGCTTTACTCACGTCTTTACATGTATTTGAAAGCAGAGTAGCAGGTAGATTTTCAAATCACAACCTCTGCTCAGGGTTCTGAGTTCAATTTTTAGCTCTGGCTCTAGCAAACGGAGGACAAGGCTCATTACTGCAATGGGCTTTGTTTGCTTTTCAATCAAAGAGGAAGAACCATTAGGCCTTTCTCACAATATGACATAACTTATAGAAATGCCTTTGCAGATAGTGAGGGAAAAAAAATGTTGTTACGTAAATTTAATGATTAAGTGCATGACATATTAAACCACCCCTCTGTGGGACTGACATGCTAATGAATAGTTCCAGCATTCATTTCAGGTTTTTAGATACCTAAGGCAAAAGGATATGTACTCTGTAGAGTATATAAGAATGCCAGCTTTAAATATTATGTTCTCTAATTTGTTAAGAAGTTATCACAATATACAGATATCCCTTTCCTCACTAAAAGTGCTTCTGTCCAGTTGTCAGTTCATTACTTAAGCCAATGTGACCTCTCAAAAAAAATGCAAATCTATCCATAGCATTTTCTGATTTGAAATCTGTCAATATCTATATGATAAGTTCCAAGTCTGAAGTATAAAACCCTTCACCCTCTGGGTTCTGAGTACATTCTTACATACTTACTTCTCCATCTCCCCAATTTCCTCATCTCTAGTACATACAAATAATATACACACACGCACAAAGGCACACACACACAAGTACACACACCTGTGTGCACACATACAGCTCACATACATACACAAGGACACACATGTACAAGTGGGAAAACATATAAGATACACACAGGCATGCAATAAGACATACCAGCACATGTAAAAGGACATACACACAAGTGTGCACATAAGCACACACACACAAGGGTGTGCATACACACAGAAATGCATGTCATGGTACAATACACAAGCATGTGTACACAGGCACATATAAGGACACAAATATATGCGCACACACTCATACGTATGGGCATGTACACAGGCATACACATAAAAACACACATAGGTATGCACGTGCACATACACTTGTGGAGCTACATAGAAGGACACACGTGGGGACATGCACACATACACACATGCAGACATGGGCAGACATCCAAAGACACACCCCACACTCCACTTTGTGCAGATTAATGCTTGTTCCTTCCTCGATCTCACTCCCAGAAAGATGTTACAGCCTTTTATTGAGTTCATGAACTAATCAGGCTTCTTGCTTTTCCCAAGAGCAAGCACATCAGTGCTACTCTCATTTTGGCATATTGCTAAAGCATCTAGCTGTTTCTCTCACCATGCACACAGGAGTCTTCATCACAGACGTTTGTCAGGGAGCAGCATTTGAACTCGGCATTGTTCAGAAATAGGCCTTCATGGAGGATCACACATTCATGTGCAGCCCACACATTCTTCTAGACCATGTATGTCCAAAAGAAATATAATGAGAGCCACAGATATGTGGTACACATGTAATTTAAAATTTTCTGGTAGCCACACTAAAAAAGAAGGAAACAGGTAAACTAAATTTTAATAATATATTTTATTTAATTTATTACAAATATTATTTCAACATGCAATCACTATAAAATTATTGAGATAGTTTACATTATTTGTGTATGTATATGCGGGTTTTTGAAATTTAGTTTGTGGTTTTACACTTAGGACATCACAATTTGGACTAATCACATTTCAACTGTCAACAATTGCAAGTGGCTAGTTATTACCATGCTGCAAAATCGTCTATGAATGAAATCAAATAAATAAAGGGCCAGGCATTGATGTCTAGGAAGCTTAGAGACAAATGCGTGGTTCATCTCTGGAAAATCTTTGTATGGCACTTAAAACAGACCTTTTGTAAACTTAGCTAATACCAGGATTCATCTGTTTTTCTCTTTTTATTTTCTCTCTCCTTAATTTTTAAATTATTTTTCATATGTTTTGCTTTGCTATATTAAATGCATTTTTATAAGCCATTTTATGTCCTTTTTTGTTTATTGTTTAGTCTTATAATAAGGCAAGTTAAAAAGAATGAAAGTAAAAGATTATTCTTCATGTTCACCTCTTGGGGAAGCCATTTCTGGACCCTTCCTCCCTTCTACCAGGGCAAGCAGCTGCCTGCTCTGTGCACTTAAGGGAGGGGCTTACCTTATAGCCCATTCTGCTACAATAACCACACACATGTTGCTAGAAATCACTGTGCTATGCAAAATCAAGCAATAAAAACCATAGGACTTATGGGGAAAATGGGATTAGGGGCATAATATTTAAAAACTTTGTTAGTGACACATTTAACACAAAAAAGGTAGAAAGCAAATAGCATTGGAGTTTCACACATATAAAATGGTTAAGTAATACATAAATACTACAATAAATATGGCACTTGACCTTGAAAAAGACTAGAAAATTTGCTTATGGAAGTGAGCTTCTGAAGAGTTCAGCTCCTGAGTTACGGTGAGATGATGAAAGGCGGGTTATTTAAAATCAGACAGAAGACGGTGTGGCTCCCAACCCACGAGGCGAGTTGGGGCAGCTGATGCATATTCAGCTACATGCATGTGTTGTTTTTCTGTGTTCCTATGGTAGTCTGTTCATCTGCGTACAGTTTTCTGTGTTCACCTAGTGTTCCTTACAGATGCAAAATTCATGGTATACTCCCATTGTTCCCTAATTTAACAATCTTTAGGGCAAATCTGTGTTTTTGAAAACAGGCGTTATAACATAAGTGACTGGAGTTATTTCTATGACATGACCGCATTTTGCACCTATGTATGTTTGGTGCTTTCACACAGGTCCTTCTTTTTCTGGTCTAGACTGTGAATTTCTTGAAGGTAAGAATCACGTCTCATCTTTGAATCCTCTTTGTATCCTCTGCCCCTCTCTCGCCCAGTCCCCGACACACAGGATGTACTTTTGTTAATCTGTGTTATATTTAACTGCCTCATATTAAATTTTGAATTGCTTAGGGGAAAATACCACACACTTATGCACATCTTCAAACCATTTTTCCATTTAAAACTTAGTAAGTTCAGCATCAAGTAGAGAGCGGACACGTGCGCAGTGGGCACACTCTGGGGCCTGTGCTAATGCGTCTACCACCTTCTCTTTCCCGGTCTCTGGGAGATTCACCCTGTGCTAAGAAAATGTCAGTGACTTAGTCAATGGACTCAGTGTCTTAACAGAGCAGACTAAGGGGAGCCAAGGCAGGCAAAGGAAACAATGGTCGGTGTTGTTCTTCGAAGTCTTTCTCCAATCCCTCCTCCAGCATGGAAACCCTTCCAGGCTACCCTCCAGATCAGGGCCAAGCTCTCACCAGTGCTGTAGAAATGCCTCTGCACAGGACCAAGATAATAAAACCAGGGAAAACACTGTGATTTCCCATTGGCTGAGCTGGAATCATGCCTCACCCTGGGCAAATGGGCAAGTGGAAATCTGAGTAGGGAATTTACAACATCAGGTCTACTCACTGGAAACACTCGATGGAGTCTTACGGTTCTTTCTACACATGTAAATTGTAATGATGAAACAGTAAAAAAGATGGACAAAACAGCTGAATCCAGAAAAAATGTTTTATTTTGTTTACATAATGACAAAGTGTTTCTCACTTTTAAATTTGTGGTTTTGGAGTCTTACGAAGAGTATGAATATCCACGTGTGTGTCATTGCCCTCTGCTGGATAAATTGGATAAGGTGTTTCACTAGTCCACACAGTATAAAAATATATCAAACAATAGCATATATTTGGCTAGCATTTTGTCTTTTTATTTTTCAAAGTGCTTTTCCATTTAGCATTATAATTTACTCTTTTAATTGTGCTGTAAAATAACTAAGCTATATTTATTTCCATTTTACAGATGAAAAATTAAGGCAGAGGGAAGTTTATTCATTCAATATGCATAGTTTAAAGAAGCTGTATGTAAATAACTATGCAATTTACAAAGGTGAATAACACAATGTCTGCTCTGTGGGAGCTGATGATGTATTACAGACAAGGTATATACACAAATAGTTATAATGAACATATAATTATGATATATGAACAAATGAAAATAAGACTTATTGATCATGCGAGGAGCTCATATATGTTATTTTATCCTCACAGTCACCATTTTGGTATTTATCATGTGCCTTGTTTTACAAATAGCAAAATTGAGGTTGGGTGCTTGTAAGTCATCTTGTCAGATTCCCAGGGAGAAAAATGCTATGGGAAACGAGACGAAAGAGAATCTGCAACTGGTGCCAATCAAGGAAGGCTTCATAAAGGTGGTGGTGTTTGAGCTAGGGCTGGAAAGATGGGCAAAATGAGGCAAATGTCAGAGCAAAGCTTTGCTCATGATGGTAGTAAAGTGTCAGACTCATCTGGGGGATAAAAGATCTTGCGGAGAGAGTGGGGCTTACGCTATAAGAAAGGAATTATTCTTGGTACGGACGATGTACCCCAAGGAAGTCTCAGGAACGAGTAGTAAAGCCAGGGCTGGTCCGGATCTGCTCCGCTGTGTGGGGAGGACAGGGCGCTTGAACAGGAGTCTTGGCTTTGGCCCCTGTGCTGGCAGGAGGCGGCGGTGCTGGCCCGTTTGCACAGCGAGGCTGCCGCTCGTGAGGCCTGGTTGCTGCTGCTTATGGATGTGGTCACAGGTCAACGGGAAGCTGGCGTGAGACGCGTGAGCAGGCTATGGAGGCCTGTGCTGCTGGGAGTCAGTAAGGAGTGTCGCAGAACAAGGAAAAGTCTGAAAATCACTCACTTTCACATTAGGGGTTGCTGAACTGTGGCACCTCCTCTTTTCTTTAACAATCTGGACCAAAGGCCTAAAAAGCCTCATGCGGAAAAAAAAAATAAAATAAAATTGAAGACACTGTAGCAAATGAAACAGGCCTCCCTTTGTCCTTAAACATGATGACAAGCCTCATTTAGTAGAGTACGTGGGCGATTTTTGCCTAGAGTTTTCCTTCTATGCTCTACAATTCTGAGAGCCCTCCAGAGTAAATCCTTGCCACCTTCCATATATTCTGTTTCTGGCAGTCTTGCAGAAAATCTCAGGGACAGAATAAATGACAGGGACCAGAGAGGGTTCTCAGAGTTTCCAAGGCCACGGCCTGTTGCCAGAGGACTAGGGGCCTGGTGCTGGGGGCTAGAAAAGAAAGGGAAGGAGCACAAAAGCCAAGTCAAGTTATAGGAATGGATCTAATGCTTCGACAAAGGAAACACTGGGTTGGAAATATTTTTTCCTCTGAAACTTTTCTGTTTCAGAGGAACAGAAGAAAGAAAGAGAAAGAGAGAAACAGAAAGAAGAGAGAGAGAAAGAAAGGAAGAAGGAAGGAAGGCAGGAAGGAAAGAAAGAAAAAAGAAAGGAAGAAAGAGACAGACCCAGAAATAGACAGATAGATGTAGAGACAGATGAACAGGGACAAACACATAGAAAAAAATGAACTTTGAGTAATCACAATATTACTATGACTTTTCCTAAAAAAAAGGGCCCCTTCTATTGACTCAGTCTTGACTCAAATAACAGACTGGATTAAGACAGTACATTCGGGACATTTCTGAACGCCTATTGCACCTTTCCATTTACTTATTCATCAAGAATCTATTAAGTACCTACTGGGTACCAGGAACTGCGCTAGGAGTGGGGAATACAAAGGTAAGTAAACAAGGTCTCTTGCCGTGCGCAGCCCACAGCCTTCGCCTCGAGGTGTGCTGCGCCTATGGGATGTGTAACAAACGTTGGATTGAGCTGCACCGGTATTGCCTCATCTTCAGGAGGGCTGGGATCTGGGAGCACCAGTTTCACCACTTTGTTGGTGTCCCTGGGACAACATACAACCTCAAGTCAGATGATTTTTATATTTCTTTGTCCTTCTTAGGATCTGTCTCCAAGCTTCGAGTTTAGGAGAAGGAAACATGCCACTGGCATAAAAGATATTAGGGCAGAGGAGGCTAGGTGCTTGTCTTTCTGGCCGAGCCATCAACTTTTCTCACCTGAAAAGCACCACCTCTGTTACCAACACTGCTCTGTCCTTGTTATCAGCCAGGCAGACCCATGTGGTGAATGCCACTAAAAGGAGATCAGTTTCTTTTTCAATTACTGACAGCTGAAGCTTCCTTTCTGTATCCCACGAGTGAGGACCGAGTGAGCTGCTGACATTGAGGTGGGAGGCAGTTAACAGCTGCACTGTAGCTTTGTGTCATCAGGAAAAGCAAACTGGCACTCACCTGGGTGGGGCTGTGTTTATCCTTTAAAGTAGAAAAGTAAACTAAGTTCAAGTAACTGTCCTTTCCTTTTGGTGTACTTTGCCAATGGTTTTCCCTTGTTTTCATGTAAGTGACCTTCATTCCTCTTGTTGGCTTTTACCTTTATATTCTCGCAAGTTGTGTGAGAAGGGTAGGGTTTGAGGGAGGTCACGAAATGGGGCATTTTCCTATGTTTTGGGCAATTTGTCAAAAAAGTGTGGATGAAGGGGAGTTAGAAAATGGTATAGAGCTAAAACCAGTGAGGCTAGAGTTTTTTTCTCCTTTTATAAATCCACTGAGAGTTTCCAGAATTTTTCAAATGGCTAAACCCTATACCAAGACTACCATCAAAATTGTTTATTCAATTAGTGCTTCCCAAGTTTTGGATTTCAAACAGCATTTAAAATGAAAAATATCAAAACATATGAGAAACTGACATGGTGTTCCAATGTAAAGTTTACTTTTCTGGAATAAAAGAGTTAAAAAATAGCAACAGCTACTATCAACTGACACCATTATTTCCTAAATGACATTTAACATCCCAAAAGAAAAAAGAAAACAACTTCATAAAATGGATAATTTCTTCAATGTAATCAATTTAGATTTTATGAAAAACTTACATTGGCTTTGTGTTTTTCGTTGTGCAACAAACCGGTGACGTGTCCTCCCAGATCAATGCCTGACCAGCCTGTAGTAATAACTCCTGCCCTGAATTATTAGTCCCAGTGATCTAGAAGGAGGGAATCTAGTGGAGAACAAGTCCGCACAGGCCTTCCTAGGCAGACACCTGAATCTAGCAGCAGGTGAAATCTTGCAAACTGGAGATGCTGCTGTCTGCCCTGGGAACTACTGTGGGTGTTCAATCAGTTAGTGGACCGAAAGCAAGGAGTGAAGGGCCTTGTCACAAGCCCACTGTGGGATGATTACTCTCATCTCCCTCCCTTCTGGAGGATAAGACCTGAATCCTACTCCTTTTATCCTCCGGGACACATTGCAGAGGGCCTTGTGTTTAGGGAGTAGTCAATAAAGGCTTGCCATGCTGAATTGAATTTGTATGAAAGTGACTCATAATCCAGCATTTGTTATACTTTATTTATAGCAAATCACTTTATTAAATTTATAATAAGTCACTTTATTTAGTAATTGCTCCTTTGCTTGTCTTCCTTACAAAGTCTATGCATCTTTTGAACTTAGGGTTGGCATCATTCATTTTTCTGCTATCACCCTTCTCCCAAGTGCCTGGCACAGTACAGGTTATATCCTAAAGGCTCCGTAAATACTTGATGATTAGTCACTGATTAAAAGAAACAATCTTTCCCCTTTCTCTTGGTGTACTGAAAAGTGTGTGTACATGTACCCATTCTCATGAGCCTTTTATTTCTAGAAATCTCAGTCCACCTTGGAACTCCAGTGATAATTCTGAGTTTACAGACATTCAGCAAGGATGATCAGATTGCACTTTTGGAAAAATCTATTTCAAGTGCAATAGCTGTGTGCCAAGGGCAAGAGTTCTTTCTTTTGCTGCTAATAACTCAACAGGGATGGCAGGCAGTAGCACTGCTTACAGGTTCTTCATTCTTCACAGGTGAAGACAGTGTTACCTTGTATAGGCAACTACATTTTACTTACTTAGTGGTGATCTGATTAACTTGATCCTAAGCATTTTAACTTCACACTATCTGTGCCCACAGAGAACTGAGCAAAATGAGAAGGGCCTGTGGAAATCCACATCTGATTTTATATTGCAGTTGTATTGATAATTGCAACGTAACCAGCTTTACTGCTAGTTCTGGAAAGAAGTGAAAGTACTTGGATATGATACAAAATACAAGAGCCTTCCTTGATGAAATAGCTAATACTAAGTACATACATGGAAATCTAATAAATATTTTTTATTAAGGAAAATGTGTTCAATTGTCAATAACAAAGTCACCAGGAAGGACCATCTAGGGAGTGTATGCTATGTTCCCACTTCTTTCAGAATTAAAATGGTGCCATTCTCTTTAATATATCTTTTGTGGAAGGGTTCAGAGAGACTGGGATGGGAAGGGAGAAAGGACACTCAAAATACTTTCAAGACCCTTTGAGACTTAACGTCTTCATAATGACACGGATCTAATCATATCAGTACTCAGGGAATGAGTCCACGATACTGGCAAACTTAGCATGCTTACTGAGATCAGCATTTTTGTTTTTATCATCTTGGATACTATAGTTTGATTAAGGGATTTTTGAACGAACAACTCTAGTGATTTATAGCACTGGTGCTGAATTGTGTTAAGTCCCACTAAACTTTTTGAAAGTGTTCTGTGGCCCACAGGAAAAGTAACTAAGCTTTCTGTCACCCAGTTAATTTTCAGTAATATTATTGTCTATTTTGTGCTCAGTACAGCTTGATGCAGGTTATTAATCTTGAAGAATTAGCCAGTTCTCGCTTAGCATATAAGAAGATCAACATGCAAGTCCAAAAGTAAATGTATGTATATTCAATTTGCATTCATTACATTAAATCCGAATAATTCCTATCAACCCCTCACTCTGCTTTTAATATTGGGATGAAAAGCCTTTTTAGGAGGAAGAGGACAGTTTGCTTTCACTGAGGAATGATGGACATGCCCTGAAACACTCTAATTTGCTATTAACAATTTGCTATGCAGCTCTCATCGTTGAATTTATCTAAACCCTTCCTGAGCCTATTTTTACTTCCAGCTCACATAAATAATTGACATAATAAATTCCACATGTTACCTTATTTTCAGTTAAGAACTTCCTTTCAAATTTCAGGAATGTTCCTCTAGATTTGCTATCACAGGATAGGGGAAAACTCAACCTCTCTAATAATTATCTCCTCTTAATTTCCATCATTTTCAAATTGTAGCTTTATAATCTTCAAAATCTTCTTGGCATTGAAAACAGCAATGACAACATTTTATAGAAACTTTTCCTTAAAAGAAAGCTTTATCTAAATGCTCAATTGAGCCATCACTTATACAGTTGATACTGGCAGCCAGGCAAGGGGAACACCAGGTAGAATAAAATATAGCTCCTGTCTTCCAGGAGCTCTCAATCGAGCCAGAGAGACAGGTATAAACTGATAATGTAACACAAATACAACTGAGTTATGTAAAATGTTATGGATGGCAACCCAGTGGGGAAGAAATTGCTCCTGAGAGATGGGAATCAGTGGAAGTTTCAGAATTGAGAAGACACATGAGTATTTAAAGGAGAGGAAGCCTTGTCTAAAAGATAAATGGTGAAAAACAATAAACACGGGGGTTAAGAACATAGGCTCAGTCAGACAGAGCTGGATTTGACTCATATTTCTACTGTTTCATAGATATATAACCTTGGGGAAATTGTTTTAACTGTTAAAAGCAAGGTTTCCTCTGAAGTAAAATGAAGATAATGATGCTGAACTCCTAGCATTGTTGAGACGATCACCTGGGATATTTTGTGTGTGCTATGGTTGAATGTATATGTCCCTCCAAAATTCATATGTTGGAACCTAATACCCAACAGGATAGTACTAAGAGGTACGGCCTTTTGGGAATTGACTAGGTCATGAGGGCTCCACCCTCATGACTGATTAGTACTGTTATAAAAGAAGTCTAAAGGGGTGCCCTACGGCCTGTTCCGCTCTTCTGCCATGTGAGGAGGCAACAGGGCACCCTCACCAGACACTGAATTTGCTGGCACCTTGATCTTGGACTTTCCAGCCTCCAGAACGATGAGAAATAATTTTGCAACATTTGTCAACTACCCAGTCTAAGTTATTTTTCTATAGCAACAGGAATGGACTAAGACAGTGTATCAAATCTTTACAATGTGCCTGGCACATTGTAAAAATTTATGACATAACTACCATCATCATCATAGCCATCATCATTTTAATTATGCAGGCAGAGATACAAGTTCTGGCTTTATCCAAAGTCTTTAGAGTAGCATCTAGTTGACTTTTTCCCTTTCATGGTTCCCAGTGAAACACGTCTGGAGCCTTGGGCTCTGTGCACAGTCTTGATGAGTCTTTGCTGGAGGCTGCCAGTGCCGGCAGCTAAGGGGACACTCGGAGAAACATGAGGATTTCACAGAACATGCTGCTTAAAGTGTGGGCCACAGGTCCCATATCAGAATCACCAAGGACACTTGATAAAATTTGGATTTATAGTCCAACCCCTTCTACCTACTTAATCAGAATCTCTGGCGATGAGACTCAGAGTTTATATTTTATAAACTCCTTGGGGTAATTTGTATACACATACTAGAGTATGAAAATACCTTCCTGTGTTGACTTAGCTCCATTCTGCTGAGGACCCTTTGTTTACTAGAGGATTCTCCAAAACCCTGGAGTTTTTTCCCCCTTACAGCTCCTCACTACAAATTCCTGCCAGACCAATTTCTAATTTCATGTATTTTCCCTTGAGTACCTTCCCAACTATAGGTCACTTTGAGTGAGGCATTAAATTTTCATGCAATAGATATTCTGCTTTGTCTCTTCTGTTTATGCAACCTGCATTTAGCTTAATCCATATCTATTTTTAATCTCTCTCTATCTCTATCTCCATTTCTATCTGTGTCTCTCTTGCTCACTCTCATAGTTTTGTCCTAAGAAGCGTAGCAGGGCATGGATATGTATGCAGAAACGTGCAAATTATGATGGTCTTGTACTTCACCCTTTCTGTCTCAAGGACCATTTATTGGCTAAAGAATTACAGCATTATGTCCTAATCCTTTTGTACATGTAACTATTTCACAACTGTCTTTGTGGTTTCTTAAACTGAGAGGTTTTAATCTTTCCAGGAAAATAAGATAATAATGTGCAGAATAATTTGCTACAGGTATAAAATCAAAGATGCTGATTTTTAGTTTGAGGCCTTCGGAGGAGAAGCCAAGAGGTATAGTAAAAGAAATCTGAATTCAGGGTCAAGGGACTAGGGTTCAAGTGTGGCTCCACCTCTAATTAGCTGCAGAAATAGATCTAATTCACTTTGCAATTCAGGGCTTCAGAGTGTCATGTTTATACTTCCAGAGTTGAACCAGGGGTATCTAAGATTCTTTCCAGCTTTAAAATTTTATGTTCATATATAAGTGTATAATTCTTTCCTAGAACACACTGGACTGTGAATATCATGATGATGTGATTGAAAGATAAATTTTTGGTTTGCAGCTTTTAATTGATATCTTTGATTATATGTACATAGTGTTACTTATAATGTTAAAAGAAAAACTTTATAAAATTGGATTTAACAGTTTATTTAAGCAAAGAACATTCATGAATCGGGCAGCACCCAGAACCAGAAGACAATTCTGCCCAGCAGGGTGAGCAGCAAGCTTTTACAGAAGATGGAAGCAAAACAGCGAAATCACCAACTGGCTACGCTTGGACATCTGCCATATTTGGGCATAGTGTAATGAGTTGGCTACCTATAATTGGCTGAAGTTTGGCTGTTTGTGATTGGCTGAACACCAGGTTATTTGTTACAAAAAAAAATAATTCCCAAATTACTTTTCAGTTTGTTTACTAAGTTGGGTTGCAATTTGTCACACAGGAACTTAAAGTATAGAAATGACCTCAGACTAAGTTTTCCTGCTTATTTAACAATAATAAACAGTGTCTGTCATAATGAATAATACACTTTTTATGTGGTATTCCTATATTACTTTATAATTTTTACATTTTCACATACATTATTTTATAATCAAAACAACTCTTTGAGACATGTTGCACAGGAATTATTGTCTATTTTTCAAATGGGGAAACTGAAGCCAAGAAAATTAGATGATTCACCTCAAGCCACACTACTAATAATTGATGACAAAGATAGAATTTAATCCAGTACTCCTTCCTCCATGCCACATAACTGCTCAGATTTGAATTGAGAAGATTACTTTTCTATGGTTATAAAGTAAGTTTAACAACTGTGAAGCCAAAACTTCACCCTGAGTAGCACCTCAATGAACCGTAGTATCTAATGCTGTTCAATAGAAACTATAGCAACCCATGGCTCTCAAGAAAATGGGCATATCTATTAAGGCTGCTGCTTCGTAAGATAAAAAATGAAAAGATCTAATATTTGTACATAACTTCACAGTTTTCAAAAGACACTTAGGGCATTATTATCTAGAGTTTTTTTAAAAAGACTCAAGATAAGAAAATTATGATAGGTAGAAAACTGAAGCTCAGATATATGACATCAGACAGAGAGTGGCAGAGTAGGATCAGATCCAGGTTTTCTGATTCCTTGTTGCACTCTACCACATAGGGTGACTTACTGTCCCAGTTTGCCTGAGACGACATTTCCCAGGACACAAAATGTTCGGTGATAACCCTGTGAAATTCCCAGGCAAACTGGGACGAGTTGGTCACCCTGCCACCACATTGCCTCAGCTCTGACACACACTGTCACAACTCTGATTTTACCACCAGGCAATCAATGGTTAAGTTAACAGGTCTCTGGGATCACTAAATGACCCATCTTGTTATCAAGATGAAACAGGAATAATAATGATAATTGTGTAACCAAGATCTTGATTATGATACTAATCAAAACATTTGCCATAACAATGTCAATTATCATTAAATAGCATTTCCTTACTTACAGTGTGGGAACCAAGCCAACAATATAATAAACCACCCACGATGGAGTAAGGAGATGTTGCCTTTGTTCTGGAAAAGGACCACATAAAATAAACTCTAGAGAATTATTTATAAACTGATGTGATAATTTGTGTGTGTGTTTAAATTGTTAGGTCCTTTAAGTGCACTTTTGTTAATTCCAAAGCAGAAAGTGTCATTCATCCAGAACAGAAATTGACTATAAAATGTAGCCATTTAAAGACACGGTACTGTCTCCAGTCATACATAGAAAATAACTTCATAGAATTCTTATTTATGTTACTTCTTTTATTATACTTCATATAGTTACCAAATGCTTTAAAACTACACTTAGAATGTGGATGTATTTTTGTTTTGCAGTCTCTGAATTTTAATATCATTGGTGAATTTATCATAGTACCAAGCTCTTTTTATCCCTGTCAGCTTAGATTAAGTCAAATTAGTTCTCATTTCAATATTGACAAAGATTTTGTTTGACAGCAAGAATGACCTCCAGTTTCCTCCCAAGGACATCTTATCTATAGAATGAACCCTAAACTCTCTCTGAGAGGATGGCTGAGACATCGAAGGTATTTCTATTTAAACAGAGTCAGGAAAAACAAGTGAAAAAACGCTTAAAATCATGGCTCAGGACATCTAAGTTAGACAAAAGGAAGGACTGTCTGTTTTAATGCTTGGAAAATCCTGGGATTTATTCCTAATTCATGCTGAAGAATTTCCTTAAGTGGAAACATTGAAGGGAATGCATAAAAAACTAGGTTGACTTAAGAATAGTTCTGACCTACACTGTAATGAATCATAAGTTGGATTGGAAGGCAAGCAGTGAAGGATAAGACTCGTGGGAAGAGAAAAGAGTGTCCACATTTGTAAAGGTTCTGGTGTCATGAATCTATTTATGTGTTTGTCTAGACTCGAAGCTGAAAGGTATTTCTCTGATCCCATTTCTTTCAGTCATGCTGCTGAATTTCTTAGCTTTTATATCACTTACATGAGATCATTTATTTTTTCCTGTTTTCTTAATGCAATGTTTAAGTGAAGAGAGCGATGGGTTTTTACTCGTCCATGCCTTCATTTTACAGTTGAAGGTACTTAGACTCAGAGATGTGAAATGGTTTACTCATTTGGGAATTTGTAAAGTAGCCCAGAACACGGGATCCTTGTTTCCCTGTTCTGTGCCTTTGCGCTGCTCCTCTCTGTCTCAGTTGTTACATTTGAGAGGTGTTTCACCCTCACTATTTGGTAGTCTAAGCTTATACACGTAAGCACGGCAGATTGGTGGACTAAAAAGAAGACGCACCACCTGTACCACAGGTTTTCTGTTCTAGGTTGGAGGCCCTGGTAGGGCTCTGAGTGTCCCGTCTGCAAAGTTCTAGACATCTCTGCTAATGCACCTGTCATTTTACTCCAGCTCAGAGAGAGGGGACTGCTTTGTTCTTCAGGGTTATTAGGGAATAAAATGTGTATGCCAAAGAGAAAGCACATAAAGGCTATGAGGCAAATGGTGTGAACAGATACAAAAGCGCGACTATAACATGATAAAATTGATTTCTAAAAGAGATATAACAGAAGGTATATGTTCAAAGGAATATTCTGTGGTTCTAGTCTAACGATGTTTGCAGTGTTAGGGTTCCACTTTCCAAGGCACCTTCAGTTTCAGTTTCTTGAGGCTATCAGTTTGAGAATTATAGTCACATCCAAATTTAAACAAAGAAAATTATTACCAAGAAGGATCATCCATCTTTTTGCAGATTTCTGCCTTGTTCGTTTCTATCATGTCACATGCTGTGAACAATATATTTTGTTTAATTCAATCGAATAGAACACAATACATGAAGGGCTGATACCAGACAACTCCTCGCTATTACTCAAAGTTAAATGCTTTCACAGAGGGGACATGTGAAAACACTGAAAAGAACGCAGGGTCTCAAAACAGTTGCAAAGAGGAATGACGAAAGTATTTGAAATAATTGAAAAGCATTTTCGGGATGTATCAACTGTAGGGTGATGACTTTGAAAGGCAGCATTTTTGATGTGAAGGTTCTGGTATATTTTTTCAAACTTCAAACCATATATGCTACACAAAATAATTTTCAAATTGTTTGTATTGAAATATGACAGGTTTGTTAACTGAGTTAGAAAACATGCTAACTTTTCGATCTCATTAGGCTCACTAGGACAATTCTAGCAGCAAATACAAATTAAAAGTTTTGTCAGATCCTTTTGTTTTCACTTTTTTTTAAAAAAATACAATGAAAATTGGTCTTTAATCTGAGATCAGGAACCACAGACTGTCTAGTCGGTCAAATATCCGCACTTCCACATGGAATTATAATCAATCACCATGTCTGGTTTCACATATTCTGAATGGCTGGGATAGATGCATTTGATTAAAATAATATTCAGATAAATTAAATACTTCTTAATAGTTTGTTAGAAATCATCTAGTCTCTAGAGTTCAAGCACAGCGTTTCTCAAAAAAAATGTGTGTAGACACTTAAGAAAGACTTGTTTTCTCTATGCAGAGCTATCCCGTGCTTTGCAGGATGTGTGGCATCCTATTTCTGGCCACACACTAAAAACCAGAAAAATTCAGACAAGAGTGTGACAAACAAAAATGCTCCACATATTTCAAATACTCTTTGGGGGCAGAAGAGGAGGTACTGCCTATGGTTGAAAACTTACGATCAGATAAAAATAATATAAAAGGCGAAAAAATAAAGTAGAGCTTATTATGAGATGTGTGGCCTAGAGCAAATTACTCATCCCTGGGCCTCAGTTTCTTCATTTGCATAATGAGGATAATAATAAGGAATCTCATAAGATTATTGTTAATGTGATTACAATTAATGTGATAATGCATATAAAGTTCCTAGTGAATCACCTCATAAATTGTAGGCAAACAATATAAAATTAATCAACTTCTATTGGTTCTTTCTCTTCCTAGTTTTAAATTTTCTTTTCATAGGAAAGGTGAGACTTGATTGCTGGGCAACCAAGGCCGTTGTGTTGGGTGCAGCTAGACATGAGAAAATGGGCCTCAGAAAGTGGGCTAGAGGATAGAACTGTTCTAGAAAATGGAATTACTTTCTAGAGCAGATACGAGAGTTTTACTCAGTTGCAACTTATATGCATAGTTCACTTGCCTGAATATTTAATTTTCACTTGAAAAATTAGTTTTCTATGATGTCCAACAAATAAAATTGCCTATGAATAGGTTTTATCTCTTGTAGACTGGCATATAACCAGCAGTAACCTCCAAGAAGTAGATGTAATTCTCAGATTTGGTTATTTCAAATAGCTCGTCAAGACAGAAAAAAAAAATATTCAGACTCAGTAGAGTACTGGCTAAATTTTCTGAAAATTTAGCTTCTACAGAACAAGCAGTCTTAGGTAGGCATCCTCTCCAATTCTCATCTATGCTTATTACTCGTCAGTTTTCAATGTTATAAATGCTGGATTCTCTTACCTGACTCTCCAGTTCTGGATGTGTTTTTAAAAAACACAGCATCATGTATTGGAAATCCTGGTAGCATTTTTTTTTTTCTTTTCTGATCAACAGTGTTTTGTTTGTTATAAGTTGTTAACCTGAATTAGTTTTCCAGAAATTCCAAAGTGTATCTAGAACCAGTGTTCAGTTCTTCATTGCCTCTTCACAAACACCTCTGTAAAAAAGTCTAAAAGGAATTCCCAGCCTTGGAAATGGGTAGCAACCCAGTAAAGAGACAGTTCACTACAAGATCCGTTATTACCAAGATTCAATAAACACTTAACTGAAAATCCACCAGTGCTAGGCCAAGGCAGGGAGACCATGATGAGTAGCATGGACAAGCTGGTGTAATAGATCAAGAGTAATAGTATCAACAATGACTCTAATAATAACATTATTGACTGAAATGTTCCAGGCAGTGTTCTGAGCACATCAAAAATATTAACTAAGTTAACTCTGACAATAATCTATGAGTGAGTTATCATTATGGTTTCTGTTTGACAAATGAGAAATGGAAGCCAATGAAAGTTAAGAAACTCATTTGGTGTCAGGTGATATAATCAGTTAATGGTGGAGCTCAGATTTGAGCCCAGACAACCTGGTTCAAGACTTTAGGCCAGAGAAGGACATGACTCACTCTCTAGAGGACCGGAGTGGTAGCCTTCACTGAAGATCTGTCCTTAATGGTATGTCTCAAAGGATAAATGGGTGTTCTCTAGGCAGATAAGGAAGAAAATGGTATGCTAAGGCAGAGGGAACAGAATTTGAATAGGCTTAAAAGACACAACACTAAGTGTGTTCTGGCACATTTAGATAGATAATTTGAGAACGTTTAATATAGAGACTAATTTAACAGAATAGGTGGGATTTAAGGAAACAAACAAGGGGTGGTAAAATACCCCTTGGCGGCTAGTAATAGCAGGGATTCATTGCCACCCCAAGGACTAAGGAAGGGAGCTATTACCCAGGGCCACAGAGAGTAGTTGGATGGGAAGAGGAGCAGGACAGGAGTCTTTGGTAGAGGGATGCAGCCAACACAGAGCAACCTAGCATGGGGAAGCAAAGAATACATCCCCAAAGTCACTCTCTCCCCACACTCTAAGCTTATACCCATGCTGCCCATTGGCTGAAACCAGCCAGAATCCTGAGGGCCAATGAATCCATGAACACTGTCCATAGGGCCATCTTGCCTGGGTGCAGAGCAGGGTGAGAATTGTGGACAGTGCATCTGGAAAGGCAAATGAACAATCTCCAAAACACAAAACCAATACATTATGAAAGAGTTTTAGCGTATTTTTGAATGGTTTTGGACAAACTTAACTTTTGAGTTATTTTTCCAAAGGTCAAGTGCACTGACTGACAATAGAATACCTATATCTTTCCCTGGAGAAAGAAGATCATAAAGCCATAGTTATTTATATTTGATGGGAATCTATTCCCAGATGTTTCTGAAATCTAACTCCACACAAATACAGTAGTAACTTAATACTAGCTCACATTGAGCAGGTTCAAAAGCAACTTTTTTCAATTGCCCCTAACTTAATTAATATTTTCATAATTAGCCAGGAGACTTCCTGAGTAAAGATGAGATATATGAATACTTTCAGCTATTAGTGAATTATCTGGGCACAGAAACAGCCCTATGTTTCTTTCAGGCAGAAAAATAAAATAAGTTACTTTCATCTGCTTTTAATTCAAAAGTAGACAGAGTGAATTTGATTCAACATTATAAAAAATCACCTTTGGCTGAGATCATGCATGGAAAAATTCAACCCCAAAGGACAAAATTTTGGAATACAATATGCAAGCAAAAATGTGGGCTGGATAAAAAGGAAGGAAGAATATTCAAGTTGAAATCTGTAAATAATATAAGCTTACCTATTAATGTTCACTTTTGCAAATAATCTAAGAAGAGGATTATAGTGCTACCACCAAGGAAGATGGAAGACCTACCCCTATGGACAAACTGAGCAGGGTTTGGATAAATGAACTACTGAATAATGATTATAATAGCTAACATTTGTATTTGCCCAGACACTGTAACAAGCACACTTATTTAATACTTTCTCTATAAAGTATGTTTTATTGTTAGCATCAATTTACATACCAAAAAACTGAGATTTATAGCGATTAAGTGACTTTTCCAAGATTCTATATCTGATAAATGACATTACTGAACCACAAACTCAGTTCTTTTTGACTCTATAGGCTAGCACATTGGTGTTAAAAAAAGGAAAATAAATAGCTGGGTAACACTGCAATAGGCATACTGGTCTCCAAAGATTTGAATTAATTTATTAGAATATCCAGTGAACTTGAAAAGATAGCCAATGACATATCACCTCGGTAGTGTCTTTCTTCATTTTGTTTCTGAATGTTATGCATTTCTTGAGTAGAGATCAGAACCACTGGTAGACCATAGAGCTGTTACAATAACCACAGCTAGGCCAAAAGAACAGAAATTTTTTATGAGGGATAAATGAGCAGCCATAACTAGCCCAAGGCTGACGTTGACCTCAGCAGTGTTTTAGAGAAAATTACCTCAGGAGCTTGTGCAGTGGAACTTGTACTTGTACTACAAGCTTAAAAAGTTGGTAATATTCCCTGGTATGCCTATTCCTTAACAAATCGTGATTAATCAACAAATATAGGTGAAAATACATGTTAAACTTAGTAGATTTTGTATCAATCAATTAATACAGGTAAAAATATAAATTATGTTGATTAAAATTTTAGACTAAACCATCTCTTGAGGTTAGTGTATTTACATTTATTCATCTTGTCTAAAACTAGGAACCCTATATATCTGCTGTTGTGGGATTAGGTAAGTAAGTCTTGGGCATATAAAAAGCTCTCAAACATGAATAGTTATTGAGTTATTGACTGCCTGAGGTGAATGTTTCCATGTTTACCCAATCCATACATTTATATTTAATAGTCAATTGAACTTGATCAGCTGCCCATTTAGTTTTTATATTTATATACAGTATTGAAAAACACTTATTAATATAGGAAGAATTTCTGTGTCAATATAGTAACACACTGAGTCCGTCCTTCTCTTCCTCTTCTTTGCTCTAACATATATCAGGGGGGTAAATGGATGATCTACAAAGGAAAGTGATCTACCCTCATCAGGAATGCTGACAAGAGAGGAAGGGAGTGTCTTCTCTCTCCTGTATCTAGCAGGTTATGATCTAGCATCTTCCTAGATACATGCATTGAGGCCTAGCCCTTATGTCTGTCAGGGGAATGTCAGTGAGGCCATCTGGAACTCAGGGGGATCATTTGGCCCTGACTTTGGACCTCCTGGTCTGCTTTAGTATTGCCTTAATGTCCTACCTAATTCTTATCTTCAAAAATTTGCAAAAACAGAGACAGTATCTCCAGAATAACCCTCACTAAAGTACACATTATGTTACCTGGGAGCAAAAGATGAATCTGTGGTTTGTGAGTAAATACGAGCTGATTTGAAGGCTGATAAACATGCCTCACACCTGGGGGCTTGGGGCTGTCTTGAAACAGGTAAAGAGACCACTGAGGGGGCTAAGTCTAGGATAGCACTAAGCCTTCAGACAAGGGAATAAGGACAATATTCTTTGTCTCTCTTGTAGAAAAAGAGTGGGAAATCAAGGTTTGGGCTAGGAAATAGAAAGGGGACAGATTAATAAAAGAGTCAGGGATGTGACCAGGCAAAAAGAAGCTCCTGCAGAACAACTGAACCTTTCTCTATTTTCTACTTTTACTTTTGTTGAGCCCTGTCTGTAATAGTGGCCTGGCCTCTATTGCAATGCATAACTACAAGTGTGTTTCTTTGATTTTTTTTAGTAGAAGTAGGTTGAGCATTAACAGAGAGGAACTTAAGCGCTATTTCTGTATCTCACTTTGGGACTTTACATTTGATCACTCCCTCAGCTTACGCCTTTTAAAATTAACATTTGCTCTCCCTCACTATTGCAAAGTTAGGAAGCGTGAGTAACTTTGAAAGGTATAAACTATTAGATGGGTGTACAAATAGGTATGATGGAAAAAATTCTTCACATTCTCTTAAGATTTTTTACTTAGGACTACTTGATCACTATACATAATTTATATTTTTATACAAATGAACAAGTTATCTGTGTAAATACATATGCATGAATACAGATATATACATGCCCTCAGTTTCCTCTTCCTCCTTATTTTGTAAGTTACCCATTGATAGGAAAAACAAAAGCATTTTATAAGAAGATATGGGAAATACATAACAAGATTAAATAATAAAATGTAGGAAAAATATAAAAGTAATATATGAAAATAAACTAGACAATGAAAAAAAGATTTTATAAGGAAGTGAAATCTAAAACACTTATAAGGTTATTTACTTTTGAAGTTTCAAAGGGGACAATTTAGGAAAGTTACTTTTTCTCCCTTAATATCCTATATTAGGTCTACATAGGAAATAATTTGGCCAATGCATGAAATCCTTTTTCTGTAAATTCTGGGCCCTTTAGTTAAGTTGGTAGAAAAACTGCCTCACCAACAAAATATGAGTAATCACTTCCAATTTCTCTATTGTAATCTATTTCTTACTGCAGGGTAAATGTACAGTCAAATGTGGAATCAACAATCCCCATACACGTGATTAGAATGGCAATGATTTTAACCCAGCTCATCTTATTTTCAACCTGTCATCTCTCAGGGGTTCTGTACTGGGTGTGATGAACATTTTAGAGAAGTTTCCTCAGAAATGAGAGACTCATGTACTATAAAATATGAGGCATGCAAGAAGTTTTTCTTTTAAAAGCTGGAAGGCAATTAAAAACACAAGTATGATTTATAAAAAATAATTTACTTAACATTCATAGTCTACTATAAATTTTGTATCCAGGGTTATCAAAATAATAATATGTTTCTAGAGATGAAGAATTCACATAAGAAAGCAGGTATATAAGGAATGATGGGACTGATGGAGCAAGGAAG